>CANXYC010408286.1:0-10683 GCA_948193065.1 Aleurites moluccanus
ACCAGATATGGACACTATGAGTTCTTAGTGTTGCCATTTGGATTGACTAATGCACCAGCTGCATTCATGGATTTGATGAATAGGGTGTTCAGGCCATTCTTGGACAAGTTTGTCATTGTGTTTATTGATGACATTCTTATATATTCTAAGAGTAAAGAAGAGCATGAGGAACACCTTTAAATTGTGTTGCAAACTTTAAGAGAGCATCAGCTATTTGCAAAATTTTTGAAATGTGAATTCTGGCTTGAGAATGTGGGCTTTCTAGGGCATATAGTGAGCAAAGAGGGGATTAAAGTTGATCCTAGGAAGGTTGATGCAATTCTTAGCTGGCCTAGACCCACGAATGTTTCAGAAGTTAGAAGCTTCTTGGGTTTGGCAGGCTACTATAGGAGATTTATTCAAGACTTTTCCAAGATTGCAGCTCCTTTGAGCAAGCTTACCCAGAAGCAAATAAAATTTCTATGGTCTGATGTTTGTGAAGAGAGCTTCCAGAAGTTCAAGACTTGTCTCACCACGGCACCTGTTTTAGCTTTGCCGTCGGGTGAAGAAGGCTATGTGGTGTATTGTGATGCAATGAGAGTAGGGCTTGGTTGTGTGCTTATGCAGCATGGAAGAGTGATAGCCTATGCTTCTAGGCAGTTGAGGAAGCATGAGATGAATTATTCAACTCATGATCTTGAGATGGCTGCAGTAGTGTTTGCATTGAAGATCTGGAGACACTACTTGTATGGTGAAAAGTGTGAGATTTTCACAGATCATAAGAGTTTGAAGTATATCTTCCAGCAGAAGGATCTTAACCTTAGGCAAAAAAGATGGGTCGAATTGCTTAAGGATTATGACTGTGAAATCTTATACCATCCCAGGATAGCCAATGTGGTAGCCGATGCATTGAGCAATAAGTCCTTAGGGAGCTTATCTCATATTCAAGTGAGTAAAAGATCTTTAGTGAAGGAAATGCAAGGGTTGTATGATATGGGAATCAGTTTAGAATTGTCAGATTCAGGAGTGCTTTTGACAAACTTCCAAGTTAAGCCGTTTCTCATTGATCAAATTAGAGAAGCTCAAGATAGAGATCCTCAGTTGGTGAAAATAAAGGATGATGTGAGATCAGAAAAAGCTTCAGGATTTAATGTGGATGATGGCATGTTAAGGCATGGTAGCAGGCTATGTGTTCTAACAGTTGATGGGTTAAGAGATATGATTCTTAAGGAAGCACATCATGCCAAGTATAATGTGCATCCAGGTGCTACAAAGATATACCATATTATCAAGAATTCATATTGGTGGAATGGAATGAAAAGAGATGTTGTGGAATATGTATCCAAATGCCTAACCTATTAGTAAGTCAAGTTTGAGCATCAGAAACTATCAGGATTACTCCAAGAGTTGCCTTTGCCGGAATGGAAATGGAAGAGGGTAACTATGGATTTTGTGGTTGGTTTGCCAAGAACTTCAAGGGGCTATGACTCGATATGGGTCATCATGGATAGGCTAACCAAGTCGGCCCATTTCCTACCAGTCAAGACGAATTATGGAAAGTATTCCCAGATTTATGTGGATGAGATTGTTAAACTTCATGGAGTACCAGTTTCAATCATATCAAATAGAGGTACTCAGTTTAACTCACTGTTTTGGCAGAAATTGCAAGAATGTCTGGGTATTCAGCTTGATTTCAGTATAGCCTTCCATCCGCAAACAGATAGGCAATCGGAGAGGACCATCCAAACTCTAGAAGACATGCTAAGGATGTGCATTCTAGACTTTGGAGGGAATTGGGATGCTCACTTGCCATTGATTGAATTTGCCTACAACAACAGTTATCATTCCACAATCCATATGTCTCCTTATGAAACTTTGTATGGAAGGAAATGTAGATCTCCATTGTGTTGGGATGAAGTTGGAGAAAAGCATATTGAAGGACTGGAATTGATAAGGTATACTTCAGAAAAGGTTTCATTGATCCGAGAAAGATTGAAGATAGCTTTTAGTCGCCAAAAAAGCTATGCCGACCCAAAGAGAAAGGATCTTCAGTTTTCCATTGGAGATCTTGTGTTTCTAAAGATTTCTCTAATGAAAGGAGTTTTACGGTTTGGCAAGAGAGGCAAGCTATCTCCAAGATTTATCGAACCTTTTGAGATTTTGAGTAAGGTTGGGGAGGTTTCCTACAAATTGGCATTGCCTCCTAGCATGGATAAGGTATATTCTGTATTTCATGTATCGATGCTTCGGAATCATATCAGATAGAGGTACTCAGTTTACCTCAAGATTTTAGCAAAAATTACAAGAGTATTTGGGTACTCAGTTTGATTTCAGCACGACTTTCCATTCGCAAATAGATGGCCAATCGGAGAGGACCATCCAAACTCTAGAAGACAAGCTAAGAATGTGCATTCTAGACTTTTGAGGAGCTTGGGATGCTCACTTGCCATTGATTGAATTTGCCTACAACAATAGCTATCACTCCACAATTCAAATATCTCCTTATGAAGCTTTGTATGGAAGGAAGTGTAGATCTCCTTTGTGTTGGGATGAAGTTGGAGAAAAGCATATTGAAGGACCGAAATTGATAAGGTATACTTCCGAGAAAGTTCCATTAATTCGAGAAAGATTGAAGACAGCTTTCAGTCTCCAAAAGAGTTATGCCGATCCGAAGAGAAAGGATCTTCAGTTTTCCATTGGAGATCTTGTATTTCTAAAGATTTCTCCAATGAAGGGAGTTTTATGGTTTGGCAAGAAAGGTAAGCTGTCTCCAAGGTTTATTGGACCTTTTGAGATCTTGAGCAAGGTTGGGGAGGTTTCTTATAAGTTGTCTTTGCCTCCTAGCATGGATAAGGTGCATCCGGTATTCCATGTATCGATGCTTCGGAAGTATGTAGCCGATCCTTCCCATGTGTTGCAAGTGCCAGAAGTGGATCTTCAACTGGATTTATCATATAAAGAGATCCCAATTACAATTGTAGATCAAATGGTTAAGAAGCTAAGGAACAAGGAGATACCAATGGTTAAGGTTTTGTGGAGAAACCAAGCTATGGAAGAATGTACATGGGAAAGTGAGCAAAGCATGCAAGATAAATATCCCCTTTTATTTCAGGCTTGAGGCAGATTATTATAAATTTGAGGATGAATTTATTTAAGGGGAGAAGAATGTAATATCTGTCATTTTTATAGTTTTTTTTATTAATTTTGTATGTTTGGAGAATTAATTAATTTCAAATGTGAATGTTGAGAATTTCAGGAATTTCTAATTATTGTTGTCGCAGGATTTTATGAGATTAATTGCATGTTCTTAAAGACATAATTTGGTCAAGTGTAAAACATGAAAGTTGTGAGTTTATGTATTAACTATAATTCTATAAAATGGTTTGGCAAAATTCTATGTAAATAATGAGTTATATTTATTTCGGTAAGACTGGCCTGGTTGAGTATTTTTGCAGGAAGTTAGTGTTTGTTTGAATTTACTGGGAATGACTGAGATAGAATTAGCTAAAGGTGTGAAAAATGTTCCTTTGTGTATTGTAATGATTACTGTAAAATTTCAGAATTTTTGGATAAGTATATCTCAGTGGAAAGTAGTTTTTCTCAGGACTGTTCGGAGAGATTCTAAGGCATTAAGTCTGGGTGACTTTTGGAGAGTCACCATGGTCTGTGTGTTAGTCTTTATGATTTAAAATTTTGATAATTTATGCCCCTGTATGTTTATTTTAAGTGGCAGAAAGAATTAGTAAGTTTGGATATTTGTAGCTCATTTGCGAGCTGGTTAAGTGTGAGATGTTCAGAAAAGGTTTTAACTTAGAGAAGTTTTAGTGTGGTGAGCCGACAAAATGCGAAGTGGAGAAGTGAGATTGCAGAGGTAGCAATTGGTGAAGAGGCATATGTGAGGTAGCATGTGCGAAGAGGTTTGGTGAAGAGGAATTGGCAAAGAGGTTTGGCAAAGAGAGTTTGGCGAAGAGGATTTGGTGAAGAAGAAAGGTGAGGTGGCATTATGCGAAGAGGCATTATGCGAAGAGGGAATGTGCGAAGTGGCAGTTTAAGAAGAGGTGAAGAAGCGAAGAAGCATTGCTGAGGTGGCATATGCGAGAAAGAGTTTGCGATGAGAGTCTGGCGAGGCAGCATATGCGAGGTGACATATGCGAGCTGGATTAGCGAAGTGGCATTGTCGGATCAAGTTTGGCAAGCTAGAAAGTGCGAGCTGGCTTATGTGAGGTAGTTTTGCCGAGGCTAATTGGCGAGCTGGCAAGTGTGTTTCTGGGGCAGTGGTCTATTTAACCCCAGCAACCTAGTAACGTTTTCTCGAATTTTTTTTTCTTTCTTTCTTTCTTCGTGAAATTCAGTCTTTTCTCAGAGTTAGACTCATTTTATTTTCTAAGGAATTAATACTCAAATTAATGCAATAAACTTCTAGATTATTCTGTATTAAGGCAGAAATCATTAGTTTGAGCAAGGAATTTCAGAAATTTCAATTTGAAGGAAATAAGGTAAATTTTCTTCTTAAACTATTTTCTTTAGATTTATTTAAGTCTATGGGTTAGGATAATTAATATTGGGTATATAAAATTTATTGCAAGTAATTTGAAGTCATTAATGGTAATTAATGTGGGAGAAATCAGAATGATGAGGCTGTCATGAATAGTAATATGAACAGTAACTCCGAAAATTTAATGCAGATTTTCTTTAAGAGATAAATAAAATTGTTGTTGGGAATTAAGAATAGAGACTCTAAGATAATTAATTATTAGGAAATCATGATAAATATTATTGATTTAGAGAAAACCCTAATTTTGTATATTTGGAAAAATTTCTTAGGAGGAAGAAATCAAATTAATTGAAGAGTTAGAGTTGGAATTTGCTAGAGGAAATTTCAAGAGAAATTTTGTTAAGGTAAGTATGAACATTTATTTGTTTCTTGTTCCTTTGAAATAATATGACCAAGCATCTTTGATTTGTTCATTCACATATACATGTATATATATATTTATATATATAATATAAATGACTTAATCAAATTTTCTTGGATCAAGTCCATATGTTTCTTGTTGTTATACCCGATTTGAATGATGATATGATGATGGTCTTGCGACCAATATGCTTTTTATGAGATTGAAACCCCAGGAACCATGGATAGAATGCTCTTCCCAATGAGAGTAAATTCATTGGTCTATTGTGCATTTTGAGAGCCCAGTTGATAGGATTTTTATCAGTGTTCCACCTAGAGGGGGCCATGAGCTCTAGGCGCATGCCTGGCCAAGCATGTGTGCACGTTAAGGTAGTAAGGCTACCGATACGTATGTTATAACATGAGATCAATTCTATCAAATGAGACTTGATAATGCCATTCTTTATGGGCATTCCATGTCCTAAATACGAACCATGATTTGATTTATGACATGATTTGATATAGCCAAATTATTATGAGCACCCATGTTCCTTCAAGTAAAGCTTATGATCCTTTCATTTCTATATGTATAGATATTTGTTCATGACTATGCTTCGATATTCAGATATTTGATATATAATGTTCATATCTTACTGAGTTGAAAGCTCACTCCTCTTCTGTGGATTTCAGGTGATAGCGTAGCTCGTGAGGGGGCTAATAGAGAATATCAAGCTTCTTGACTTATTTACTCCAAAAAGCTCCATTGTAATAATTCTTTTGAGATATTTTGTATATTTATTAGTAGTATTATGATACAATATATATTAGAGTGAATTCTAGAGCTCCGTAGTTAGTCTTTCGAGGATACTAGAATATTTTGATGTATAGTTATTACCTTTTTGGGTACTATTGTTTCTCAGTAATGTGAGATGTCTCTTTTAATCATTAAGGAACAAAAGAAAGATATGAAATGATAATAGAAAGATAAGATTAATATTTATTTGTATGTATGTACATGATCATGATATGATATTAATATTCTGTAAATGATATAATTTGTATGAGATTCATGATTTGTGAGTTCTATGAGTTTATGGTGGCCTTAAGCCTACCCTTACCCTAGGACCGTTGCACCACTGAAATTAGAGTGTGACAGTTCTAGATCTGCTTGAATATCTCAATCAATGAATAAAACTTTTTGGGTGTGTCCAGTGGTCATACTCCTACGCTCAAGTCAGTAAAATTATTGAAGGAGAAAATTAAAATGAAAGTATATGATTAATAAAATGCATACCTTAGATGTGAGTATATATAGTGATTGTTTAGCCAATTTTCTTTCCAGTTGAATTATCATTCTTAATGAAGAGTTGAATTAAGATTTAGATATTAGAATGAGTTATTTTATTCGCTGGTGACGAATTTTGTAGAAATATGATGTCCATATTCATTTCCCAAAAGGAATTGATTAATTCCTTTTTCACATCTACATTAAAATAGAATTCTTTAATTTATAAAGAATCCTTAGGTGTGTCCTAATCTCATTTAATTATTTGTTTATTTTCCAAATATCTGTTATATAGTAAGTAATTAAATTGATTGCATCCTACATGAGTATCCATCATTTTCTTAGTACCAAGTTGTTATTCGTTTTGAAAAAATGGCAAACAAAAGTTGTTCTTCAATGTCTTTTCATAAATACTGAGTAGTCATCAGCTAGAGGTTGTCTTGTATCATATCGATTTCAATTTATTTATTGAAATATATATATTATCCAAAGGAAAAGATTTTTTTATTATTTTTTTTATCACATATTAGCTTTGATTGATGACAAATTTTGATAATTGACTTGATATGTGGGGATAATGGCTAGTCATTATGGAGGTATTTGGATCTATTTAAAATAAATATAAAATATTGTTTTAAAATTTAAAAAACTTAAATAATTTTTTAGTGTTTAACAGATTAATTTAAAACGTCATTTTAAGATTTAAAAATAAAAAAAATTTAAATTAAACATATCAATTTTTTTTTAAAATGATATTTTTAAAATTCTATTTTTCAAAATGAATTTTTCACCCAACACCCTATATGTATTAATTGATACAACATCGTAATATTTATATTATAATGGACTATGTATTAATTGATACAACATCGTAATATTTATATTATAATGGACTATTCTAAGCCTAAGAAAATGAGCGAGTCCAAAAAAAATATGTTTATATATATATACACGAACACACATCAAAGTAAAAGTATCATAGTCTCTAATCTCAACATCTAATATTTATATATTATCTTTAAAAATCAGAAATTGACTTAGCTATCGTAACGAATTCACAGAAAATACTTTGGATATTCACTTTCAGGATTTTTTTTTCTCTTCATCTCATAGTTATAGTAAGGGTGTGCAATTGATCGGTTCGATTTGAACTGAACCAAATTTTCTAAAAAATAAATAAATTAAATTATAATTTTTAAAAATCGAATCGAATTGAATTTTAAATCAAATCGAATGGAACTGAATTATAAATTTTTAAGATCAAATTGAATCGAACCCAACAAATATATTTCGATACGGTTATTAGATTATTTCGGTTTTTAAATAAAATGAATATAAAATTATTATATATATATATATATATATATATATATATATATAGATATTGATTGATTCAGTTATTTCAATTTTATTTTGAAGAAAATCAAATCAACTGAATTGAATTCAATTTGATTCGATTCAATTTTCAATTTTTTCAATTTTTTTCTCACCCCTAGCTACCCGTGAACCGAGCTTCATCCTTAATTATTAGTATAATTAAAGTGTTAGTGTGTACATATATAACACTATTGCTTGTATTATAAACTTAAAAAGAAATATTATTATAAGAATGGCAAAAAGTATTGGGGATATGCAGGGACATAGCAATTATACGTAACAGGTAGATCAGGGTGATCTGGATAAAAAAAAAAAAATTATTAATTTATAAAAAAAAAATTATTTAATTCATTTAAATATAATTTTTTATACATAATTAATTTTCGACCCACTCAAAATTAATTAAAAATATTATTAATTTATAAAAAAAAATTATTTAATTTATTAAAGCCTAACTTTATAAATAAGATTAATTTTCAACCCATCTAATATTAATTTTCTGGTTTCGCCCTGGAGATATATTTTACTATCTTTATTATGTCTCATTTGAGGATTAGAAAGATAAAAAATGTACAATGATATTTATGTTTATAATAAGGGTTAATTAATATAAAATTTTTATATTTTTTTTAAATTATACTAAATGATTTTTATATTTTTAAAATTATACTAAGTTGTTCACCTGTTTTGCTTCTGTTAAAAAATGGTGCTTCAATCTAATTTATATCACTTTACCGTTAATCAATAATTTAAAAATTAATTTTTAAATAAATTTATAATATCCAAAATAACTTTTCCCTTTCATCTTCTATCTCCAATCCAAAATAATCCTCTTGCAACTTCATCTTTTCCAGTAAACGTAAACCATGAAGAAGAGGTTGCCATATTTAATAGAAGAAAATAAAAAGAAAAATCCAGAGAGAACGATATAAACAATTGAATCGCTCTGTATATGTGTATATAAGAGAGTGATGATTATTAAATTTAAGGGTTTTATTAGAAGTTATCAGGTGAGATTTAATTTTGAATATACAAAAAAGAAAATAAACATGTTAAGGAATGTGAAGAGCATCATAAGTGAACCGTAACGTTAGATTATCAGTTACCGAGTTCACTTGAGTTCGCGACCACTACCAAAAGCGATGGCTTTGTGGACTCGACGTGGAGGCGGTTCATGATGAGGTTTTGAGATTCGATAGGACTTATTTCTATTGAAGAAGCTTTAAACAGATACATCAATTTCTGTAATAAATTTCAATCTTCTAGTCTCCTGAATTAAACAGAGCATCCTAAATTTCGAGGTAAACAGTTGATCAAATTTTGATTATTAGGTTAATTTCTTAATAAATAATTTGTTATTATTTGGGCATATGGGTGTTACTATTTTAAGCTTTTTTGGGATTTTTTTTTTAGAATTTTGAGTAATGAATTCAAAACCCCAACCTTTTGGATTTTTCCTTTGCATTGGATAATCATCAACGCATTTTTGACACATATTGAATGATAATCATAAAGTCATATCAATCGGATAATAGTGGAATAACAACATAAAACAATTTAACTTTGTGTTACTAAATTATTCCGATTAATGATCATAGTAAGTTTGGTCAGAGTTTGAAGATAAAAACGTCTTTCGTTCTAATAGTGTTTACGGTTTGTTTCTTTTTTTTTGATAATTTTTTTTGTTTATTCAATTTTGAATATTTGGTGCTGATTGAAAAATTTACAGTAATTGGGTTATGAAATCATACGTTGTGGTTTAATTAGAAAAAGGGTTTATGTTCAATGGGTTATTTTCATTTTACGTGGTTAGAACTGTAAAGTTTAGAAGTAAAAAATTAAAATGAAAATGAAATATATTATATATTTTTATAGTAATTTAATAAAATTTTAAATAAAATAATTCGTTTGTCTAACGAAATTAAAATAGAAAGACAATTTATTATAATTTTAAAAACATAATAACCATTTAATATAATTTAAAAAATACAAAGACTCCAAAATAATTAACTCATATAATAATTTTGTGTTAGTAAAAATTAATTCTTATGATATTATTGTTATTAAATGTATTATCGGTTATAATTGGAATAATTAGAACAAATGTTTTGAATTTTAAAGCAATAAAAAAGACTATTAAATTAATGGAATGTGTAAATACTACATAAATAATATATGCATTAAATTTTACACTATTACCAAATACTAGTTGCAGACATACGATTTATACATCAGTTTTATTGTCAGAGCAAATTTTATTATGTTCAGAGTAATTAATTTTATAAAATTAATTTTTATTAATATATTTAATTAAAAATTATTATTTTTATTTAAATATTTATATAAATTAATCAATAAATTTACTGTTTTACTTAATATAAATAAAATTTATTATTTTACTTAATAAAAAAAAAATTCTCTGCATGTATATTAAATTATTTTATTACATATGATCTATATGATTATTATAAAATTTATTTTATTAATAATTTATTATATTATTTTTAATTTTAAAAAAAAGTCTATCTATTCTATTAGAAATATTATATTAAGCTTAATTTTAAAAGAAAAAATTTCTTGACTATATTACATTTTTTTCAATAATCAAAAGTAATAAATTTAAATTCAAACTTAACTTAAATAAAATCATTTGAAACTCTCTTCAATTCTAATAAATTTTAAAATTATTTATACTCAAATCTTTTATAAAATTAAAAATTAATTTATCATATATCTTATAAAAATAAAAGATAGTTTGAAAGTTAAACACTATATTAAATTATTAAATTATTTTATTTTTTAAAAATTATAAATTAAACAAAACTTATTTAAATTCAACTTATTAATAAAATTGATAAAATTTAAAATTTTGGATAAAATTAAAAATAATATAAAATCTTAGATTTTTTAGGTCATTAGATATTCTAATTTTGAGAGTTTATAATAATTACAACTAATTTTAAAAATTAAGACAAAATTGATAAAATTTAAATTTTTGATAAAATTAAAAAATACATAAAATTTTGAATTTTTAAATCCGCCTTTGATAAAATTAAAAAATACATAAAATTTTGAATTTTTAAATCATTAGGCGGACAATAATAAAATTTATTCTAACAATATATATATATATATATATATATATATA
>CANXYC010408334.1:0-35132 GCA_948193065.1 Aleurites moluccanus
TTATATTTATAAAATTCATAAATAATAACTAAAAATATAAAAAAATTTATTTAGAAATTATTATTAAATTCAAACACACAAAATAGCAACCAAATATAATTAAAATATAAATATTTTAATACATCAAAAATATTCGGTAATATTTTTTAATAAAATATTAAAAATTCAGCATATATTAAATTATGAGTACTTGAACAAATTTAATCTAATAAGTGTTTTCAATAAACTCCAACAATCTCATAAGAATTATTTATTGAACAAATTATTCCTTATATATATATATATATATATATATATATATATATATATATATATATATATATATATATGTTATTAATTAATATAATTTTATATAAGAAATAATTAAATAAATATAATAATTAATCAAGAATAATAATGAGTCATCACGGGAACGGGGATGGGGATCCCCACGGGGTGGGGAATACACTCCCCGTCTCCGCTATCGAGGAAAAAATATTTCCCAATGGAGAGACAAATCGGGGAATTCCCATCCCATTGGGAGCAAATCCCCACGGAGAATAGGGATTCCCCACCCCATTGCCATCCCTAAGAAAGGAATATCTTCGGCAATTTCTTTAATGAAATTCACATCTATATTTTTTGATAGATATATATTTAGATAAATACATATTTTATTTAACTAAATATATAATATTTAAAAAATAAAATAAAAATATAAGATTAATTTAAAAGACAAAATAAAAATATAAGACTAAATAACTCAAATCTTTTTATTTTTTTATTTTGAATCTATAATTAATCTTAAGAACCTATAGGATTGGTATATTCTTTTATATTCCCTAATTTCGGATCGTTGGTTGAGGCATTTGCTAAATGTGTATACCTCCTGAAAATACAAGCAGAACAATTAGTTACCTTTCATAAAATTCTAAAGATAATAGAAAATCGTTGAGATTTTATATTTATATTTATATTTATATTAATTAATTAAAAAATAAGAGTTACTTTTCAAACTATTTCTTGATATTCTTCAAAATTTGTATAGAAATTTAAAGAAAATTATAAAATTTATTATTATAAACTTTCTTTTTTATCTTATTTGGATCAATAATAGAAAAATTATATGCTAATTTGACTATTATTTAATTGAAAAATTGATTCGTCAGAAAAATTGATTCGTAAAGTAAGTTTTATATTTTTAATTTTTATGTTTTCTTTAATTATTATATTTATATTACAAATCTCAATATTATATTATATATATATATTTTTTGTTCATTGTAAATATAATCTATATTAAAGTTGATACTTGAAATATTGAATTTAATATTAAATTTTCTTAATCCTACGTATTAATAATGGTAAAGCAACCATGCATATTATCTTTGTTATTATACTTTGATTATTGGTAAACTATACGAGTACTATGCAACCATACTTCATTTATGTGAGCTAGCTGCAAACACACAGATTTGATATTGCAAGACTTAGATTCATGATGTCATTCTTGTCAGACAATATATTCATGGAAGCATAAGCATTCAGGCTTAAACATCATCTTTGAACGGACGTTAAACAACTATACTATTAGTATCGCGTGTGTTTAATTTTCTTTGACTTATGTTGCTTCAGTAGAGAGCCAAAAATTTAATCATTTATATGGAAGATTTTAGGCTCATTCAATTTTACGGTCTCTCTTTACACATTAGCCATTTTAATATTAGATATTCCATGCATAAATTCTTACGTCTAGCACAAATACCATCAAAATGAATTACCCACAAACATAGAAATGATCACAGACAACTATGCACCTAATTCCTAGCCACAAGAAATTAGGTTGGGGATTTAACATTCCATAAGTAAACAAGTCTTCATTCTTGATTTCACTAGGCATAACAATGGGTTGAGCCCTCTAGACCTTGCAATCTTTATGATTTCTGCTCCATTTACACAAGCAATTCTTGACATGCCAATACGAGATTACATAACAAATGGCTCAATAGTTCAATACAAATGAAAAATACCTGAATTATTAATATTTAAATACCCAAATGAAAATAATATATTGCATTCATCCCAAATGACAACATGCAATTATTTTCTAAGCCCATGATCAAACCATATATGCCAAGACCAGTAACATAAAAAAAAAAACCATTACATTATACATGCAAGATCAAAATTTTATGTTATTAATCCGTTTTTAATCTCATTTAGCATGTCTTAAGTCCTTATATATCTAGTGTATAACTTGGTTTGATCAATAATTGGAATTGAAAGTGAACGTACACATTAAGAGTATAGGAAGCAAAAAAGGTATAACACTGGTAATGATGGTTACCAGACAGTAACAAGGATTACTTTGCCTGGTAATGAAGGTTACTAAAAAGTAACAAGGGTTACTTTTGTCATTGCCTCCCGAGTCACAAACTAGTGATTAACATTACCAATAAGTAATGGGCATTACTTTGGCTACTGCCTCCCGACACTAGGCTAGTAATAAGCATTACCCCATCTATTTCAAGTGACTTGAAACTCATCCAAACATTTATCAAATATTCTCAAACTCTATTTTCAATCCAAACCACACACCAAACATATTAAACATGGGTTTTAGACAAATTTGGGTGACTTTAATGCCATTTGAAGGAAACACTTATCTAACAATTCGCAAGGGCTACGGAAATGGTGCTAAAGCTAATACCATATATCGCAAAATTTTTCAAAGAATCATCTAAATTTAGACTAAGATCACTGTGCAAATATGAAGGAGAGTAAATCATATTTACCTCTTGAAGTGCAGATAGCTTACTTCCATTTAGTCTTTTCAACGCCCTAAGGTGATATCTATAGTCGGTCCAATGGACGTTGTAGCTCGAACTTGATTTGGTGTATTCAAGTGGCTTGTGAAACTTCTCTCTTGGTTGAGTTCTTAGATTCCAAATCTTACTTGTACAATTACAAACCAATTGGATTATTGAACCAGGCTTGTGTTTGGTCTTCGTCTTCTTTATCTCCACAAACAATACTAGCTACTAGTATATATGAAAGGAAGAAGAGGATGATGTTGATATTGTTTCAAGTCCAAAATCTCAACATGCAAAGGCATAGTATGAAGAAACTTTACTTCATTCATACTACTCTTCATACTTATAACTTGGAACCTTTTTCTTTTCAACTTTTAAGTAAGAAAACTCTCTTTAAGTATATGAAAAGAAAGAGCAGAAAGAAAATATAAAGGCCTTAGCCTTCTTTATCTTCATCTTCCACTTATATAGTGACTAGAAGATTAAGTGAGGTTAATTACTTCACAAAATCTCACTTAGTGGTGATGACTAAAGTATACAAGACACATGGTTAACTTAATGGCGGTGATTAAGGTGTACTAGACACATGGATAATCATGCAATAACACGTGGCTATGTGTTAATGCTTAGTCAATATATTGTCAAACCACCAAAAACCTAATTAAGGTTTCCTAAACTCTAAATCCAATTGGAAGATTAGGGTTTCCCAAAACCCTAAATCTAATTTAGGATTTAAGAAATCAAAATTGCTTATGCCTTTAAATACCAAACATTAATAAAACCTTTCGATTTACTCCTTCTAATTTATAATGAATATAAATTAGGACTAAATCGATAAACTTAATTATACTAGATCGAGCGTTAGGTCATGTTAGGGACATGCTATATTCAATTATTCTAATTTATTAATTAATTAATCAATTAATAATTGAAATTATATGAGTCCAAATATATAACATCCTTGTGTGCATGACTTTTTTAGATTCACGTCTAATTAGCAATAGGAAATGACATTTTCAAAATATCATAGGAGATAGTTTCTCAAGCAATCAAAAATCTCCATTTATCTTATCGAGACCCATAAATTATGAGTGACTCTTAGCATAAAATGTTGTGACTACCTAATTAGAAATGAATATCGTACAGTTATTAACATTTCATGAATCCTTTGGATCACGACTACATGTATTAGAATCTCTTTTGTTATAAAGTTCCAGCCTCTGCTACGATCATGGCAGGATGTCAAACCCTAATACCAAAAATCTCTATATATGTCATTTTGTTCTTTTCTTGATTAGATTAGATACTCATTAGAAAGCTTTCTTTCTAGTCAATATAAAATACTTCCGCCAATAATTTATAATCGAGAAGAATCTGATTGTGTTGGACTTTAATCTTGTTCACTTGGAGGAAAAAGTCATATATTTGACTAACAACGGGCTCACTATATAACCAATTAAAGCCACCACATGATTATATATCAATATATGGATAACTCTGACATGGAAGCAATAAAAAACCCTAATCACTTATATATGAGACAGTTGCATCTGCTCAAATCTAAGGATTATATGCATAATCGTGATTTAAATAACTGTCAATTGACAGACAGTAAAATCTCAACGTCATTATTCGACTACTTAATCAATAAGAATTAAGCGTCCTCATATTTGTCCTGTTATTGCTATATAAGTAGTTTGTGACTAATTGCTTACACTCCATTAATTACTAACTAACTAGGAAGACAAATAGAGGTGATGGTCTTTTCAAATTAGTGCGGCTCAAATGAAGAATTCTATGACCATAAACTTGTTTTAAAAGTTTGTGTTAAATAAAGTTGTCACACTATTCTCCATATTTCAAAAAAAAAAAAAAACTTATGAACTAATAGTCGAAATAAATAAAAGTAGAATAAATACTACACAATATCAACTATTATTATTGCCATAAATGAGGTAATGTTACTAATAATTAAATGATTAACATTGTTTTAGGGCATACTATGCTAAACAAATTTTGTTTTTTATTATTCTACTTATTTAATAACTAATTTTATTGTATATTTGTGCATTAATAAAATAATTATTAGAAATAAAATATTATACATTAGGAAATTATATATAATCACACTTCGAAATTTATTTAATTTATATGCAATGCACATGAAAAAATATTGGTATAATTAAAGTACTGAACAATACATATAGAATATATAAGGATTTATAATAATAAAATTAATAAATTTTTATGCAAAATATTTTAAGAAATTAAGAAAAATAATTACGTATTTGAAAAATTAATAACAAAATTGCGTATCAAAAAGTTAAAAACTAGAGAAAATAAATTGAACCATGTTAAAATTATTGTTCATTCATTAAATATTTATGTTGGATTCATAGTAATAATAGAATGAATTTTTTTTAGTTGTTGGAGGGGCTAATTTTAAAAATAATACAGTCTTGGCCCTGGCTCCCTTTATATTTGTCTATGAATAGAACAAAAATTTAGGGACATTTTAATTATATTTCTAAAATAAAGGGAAAATTTTGTAATTTAAATAAAATTTTCAAAGATTAAATAATAATTTTCCCATATATTATTAGAGTAGTTATAATTTTAGTTAACTTTTCAAACTTAAAAGGTGAACTAGTTGATACCTACCCAGTGTGTGATTATGAAATTTTATTAAGCTATTAATAATCTTATAATTTAATTTTTAATTATTATGTCAAAATAGAATGTACTAATAGAACTTCATACATTATGGTAGTAAAACATATTTGGAGATATTATTTTTTATTTTTAGTATTGCGAGGGGAGAATCGATGATGAGTTTATTATTAAAAAAATATGTACTTTCTCTATATGTATATTTAGAGATATTATATATATATAAAAAAGTTATTATATTATTAAACTAAATATGTTATTTACACAATTAATGAGAAAAAAAATATCATGTGATAAAAATAAGCTTCCACGTAAATTAAAAAAAAAAAAAGGGTTTTTAATCTAGCGAGGATGCCACATCAATAAGATTAACGGTATTAGAGTTTTGGCTTAAAAATATTAGTAGTGCAAACCACATAGTACTAAAGTATTATAAAACAGACCATGAGATTTTAAGTATAAAATTGTGAAACTATAGGGTATATTTTTGTATTTTCCCCTAATTTTTTCTCATATCTAAAAATTTGATACAAAGTAAATGAAAAAATAATTATTTTTCAGTAAACTATCAAATCTATTATTTCATATTATAATTAAGTATCAAACCTAATGAAAAAATAAAATATTTATAATTTATAATATTATTAGATTTTAAATTTCAAATCGAATAGATTTTATCTAAATTTAGATTATTAAATTAATATTTTGAATTTTTTTTTTCTATTAACTTATTTTTTATGAAATTTATTGATTTTATTTGATTAACTCAAAATATTTTTATTTCATGAAATATACTTAATATTGGATACTGATAGTGTATACATTAACCATTGGAAAGTGATAATAGTTAGATGGAACTCAAATGCAAAATTGACTATTAGAATTAAATGGACCTAATCAATCATATTGGAATGGACTTTCAAAGAATTTCAATCAAAACCCTAACACCTAATAGTTAGGAAAAGGAGCACAATATTCTTAACATTGAAAGCATTACTAAAAATCATTTTGTCATAATCACATAAAATGATGGCACAATAATGAATATGCTTGATAAAATTACCAAAACACCTTTCAAAATTAATTCTCACTACATGCCCAATAATTGGGAGCTTTCCAAACAAACAACACAAAAATTTGGGTAATACCAAGAAAAGAAGTTAAATAATAATTATAATAATATTTATAAAAAAAAACCACCAAATACAATATATACTATGATGTATAGATGTGGTACTAATGCTTGAGCATAGTCACCCAACCTTCACCTTTGGCTCGGTGAATAATCACCCTATCAATATTCTATATTCTTGGCTTGGGTTTGGGTTAGCTTCACTGCATGTGAAATGTATTGGGTTGTTTTGCTTGTGCAAGCATTTGAACAACTTCTCTCATGGTTGGCCTCTCCACACTGTGTTCTTGAACACATAGCATAGCCACAAAGAAGACTTGCATTGCCTCAATTAGTGGAATATCACTTAGCCTTTGATCCAAGATCTTAACCACCCTTTCTTTGCTTGAGTTGGTTTGTATTTTAGTCCATTGAACAATGTCTAATCCTTCTTCTCCAAAACCACCAACTGGCCTTCTCCCTGTAATTAACTCCAATAGCACCACTCCAAAGCTGTATACATCACTCTTCTCATCCACTTTCAAGGTATATGCATACTCTGCATGTCAAAAGAAGATTGGCAAAATGAATTACTTAACAACAAAAGATATTTGTGTGTGTGCCTGTGTGTATATATAAGTAATTGAGAGTTGTCTTATAATATAAGAACTAAAAAAATCAACAATACAACTTTTGGAGTATAAAAAATAACATTTATCATACCTGTACTTTAAAAAGAATAATTTTATCATTAGCTGAAGACAATTTCTCTCCCAATTACTTTCTCTGAAACATTTTCAAAGTAAAAAAAGAAAAGCAAAAATAAAGCCAACTTAGATGTACCTATGCACTATTGTTTTAACACGGAAAAAGATGTATGCAACCCGTCATCCAAGGCAAAGTAGGCAGTAACAATTGAAAAAAGGGGAAAGGGTAACTTGTGCTTTTTATATTTGTATTATATACCCATATATATATTCTATATCCTAGGGCTTAGGGAAAGTAAAGATTAGATCCCAAACAAGATTCTCAAGGTGGTATGCTTGGATTTTTGTGGATTTTATTGTTGCTCTATTCATGGGTTTGGGTCAAAAAGTTTGCTTGTGATTGTTGTGAACGAGTATATGGCTTTATGGGTTTCCAAGACATGCATAAAAGCTCACACTTCACTTTGAGTTTGTGAATGTAAAATATAAAAGCTACGAGGAAAAGCAAAAGAGATAGAGAGAATAATTTTCCTTTGTGTTAGTGGAGCCTTTGCCATTCTTGGACTCCACATGTCTCTTGTTTTACTACTTTGATCTAAGAAAAAAAAAATGAATATAGTATCTATTATTTTATTTGCTAATTGCCACTCAATTTGAACACATATATGAAGAAGATAAATAACGTTTAAAATCAATGATTAAACATGCTTCTTGGGGAACTTAATCATTACAACAAGTCAAAGGCAAATGTGAAGAATGCTTTAATTTGTTTAATGACACACAATATATGAGTAAATATGTCTCCCAACAAAAGGGGAAAAAATAAAACTAAGTATCAACATCAAATATTTTGAATGAAAATAAAAAATATATATTAATTTTGAGATTATGAATGAGTTAGTTGAGTATATCAACACCAAATGTTTATCTCTTTAAGAATTTTTTATATGGATAGAATAAAATAAAGAGGAACGGCTTTATTGGGTAAGAAGTCAATTCAATTTAGGAATAAATTAAGTGAGATAATTAGTTACCTGGAGCAATATAGCCATAGGAGCCAGCAATTGCAGACATACATTCTGATGTTCCAGTATCTTGCAAGAATTTGGCAAGTCCAAAATCAGCAACGTGAGCTTCAAATTCTGAATTAAGCAAAATATTATTGGACTTAACATCTCTGTGAATAATTTGAGGGGAACAATCATGATGCAAGTAACATAACCCTTTTGCAGCTTCAATAGCAATTTTAAGTCTAGTATCCCACTTGAGAAATCCACCTCTTTTCCCATGTAAGAGTTCACCTAAACTTCCATGACACATGTACTCATAGACTAGTAAATTTGTCTCTTTATTTGAACAAAATCCAAGCAATCTCACAATGTTTCTGTGCCTAATTTTGCCAAGTGTTTGTATTTCTGCTGATAAACCATTATCATGAGAAGACCCTTTGTTTATTCCAAGCAATTTCTTGACTGCTACTTGTTCTCCATTAGGCATTATCCCTTTATACACAATCCCAGCTCCTCCTCTGCCTATAATGTTGTTTTCTTTGACACATTCTAGTATATCTTCGCATCCAAATTCGAGCTTTTGAAATGCTGTCAGCTTCCAACTTTTTGAGTTTTTCCGCCTCTTTCGAGTTCTGATGATTCCCAAAACAACAAATACCAATGAACACACTAATAGTCCTAATACTATAAGAAGCTTAACTTTTCCAGAGACTCGTGACCTTGAAGAACTATTTTCATCATGAAATTGGAAAGGAGAAATAGAGGAAGAGTTGCATTGATTGAAATTAGACCCACACAGAAGAGGGTTACCAGCAAAACATGAAGAGTTGAAAAATGAGTACTGGCCAAATTCAGGTATGGAACCAGAGAAATTATTGTAGGAAAAATCTGCAGATGTTAGACTTTTCATTGACCCGATTTCCTTAGGAAGAGACTGGTTCAAGTGGTTATAAGAAACATTGAAATAGTTTAGTATGTGAATTTGAGTGATTTGAATTGGGATTGGACCTGAAAGTTGGTTTTGGCTCAAATCTAAGTAAGTTAACATTGGACAATTACCAATTTGAGTAGGAATATTACCAGAGAAATTGTTTCTATTGATATCCAAAGTGAGAACATTTTTCAACTGACCTATTTCAGGTGGAATTTCACCTGAGAATTGGTTTCCGCTCAATAGAAGAATCTGCAAGCTAGAGAAATTTCCCATAGAAGCAGGAAGTGACCCAGATAAGCGATTGTCTGAAAGATTCAGCTGCTCAAGTTTTGAAGAAAGCTTGCTGGTTTGCTGCGAAATTCGCCCACTTAGATAATTGTTCTGTAACTCCATAAGTGAAAGCTCTGGCAAGTAAAGAAACCCACTTGGGATTGGTCCTGTAAGGTAATTCTGCCCCAATCTAACTCTAGTTAGAGTATCACAATGGCCAAGATCCTCAGGCAGAGGTCCAAAAAGAAAGTTGATACGCAAAATTAGAATCTTCAGTTTCCTTCCTAAGCAGAGTGATCTAGGGACCAGTCCAGTCAGCTTATTACTTGATAAATCAAGTTCAAGTAATCTTCCATTTTCTCCAAGCTTTTCAGGAATTGAACCTGTGAAATTATTTCTCCACAACTTCAGTACTTCCAGCTTTGGTAACTCCGTGACGAAACTAGGGATTTCTCCATGTAGCTTGTTCAGGAAAAGATTGAGTAGAGCGAGTTCTTCAAGATTAGAAAACTCAACTGGGATATCACCTGTTAGAAGATTATTTGAAAGATCAAGAGATTTGATGCTGCAAAGATTGCCAAACTCTGCAGGAATTGAACCTGTGAGCTCATTTGTTTGCAGGAACAGAGTATCTAACTTGTTAAGATTGCCCAACTCTGGAGGAATTGCACCTTCCAAGCTACAATTTGCAAGGTCTAAATGAACAAGATTGATTAAATGTCCCAACTCAGGTGGGATACCACCTTCGAATTCATTGTAATAACCCAAATAAAGCTCCTTCAGATTAGTAAGATTGCCAAGCTCACCAGGTATAAAGCCGCGCAAATCATTCCCTTTTACAGAAAGATAATTCAGCTGCTGCATAGTTCCATAGCTTGCAGGGATTGTTCCAGTAAAGTAATTCCCGCCAAAATCCAAATGCTTTAGTTTGGTGAGTTGAGTGACATTTAGTGGAAGTGAACCATTAAAATTGTTGTCATAAACATCAAGAACTTGAAGCTCTTTCAATTCAGAGAAGTTCCAGTTCAGCTCTCCACTAAATTGGTTATCAGAAATGTTGAGAAGTTGAAGCCTCGAAAGCTTGTGAATTTCGCGGGGGAACTCACCGGAGAAGGTGTTTCCAGGGATAGAAAGATTGATCAGGGTTCGAAGCTCTGTTATGACAGGGGAGAGAGAGCCAGAGATGTTGAAATTGGAAATATCCAAAGAAACTACTGATCTATTCATGGTTTCGCATTGAATTCCAGCCCAAGAACAGAGAAGTAAGTAGTTTGATATGTTCCAGGTATTTATTGAAGGATCATAGGATTCAAAAGATTGTTTAACAGAAACCAAGATGGAAGCTTGTCTCTTGAGATACAAATTATGAGAAGAAAATGAATTAGAAGAGCTTAGAATCACAATAAGAACAGAACAGAGCAAAACAAACTTAACGTCCGAAGTAGTAGAAGCCATGGTTGATGGATTGAACTCAAAATTGGAACCCAGTATTCCTATTTATCAAGAATCAAGAAAATCAAGCAAGTTCCAATTCTTTTTATCAAGAATCAAGAATCAAGAAAATCGATTGACCATTTTCATAGTTTGTACAGAAGAGGAAAGAGAGTGATTAAGAGAGAGAAAAGGGTCTAATGAATCTTTAAAGGCAAAGTTGTTGAACATCCAAAAGCATCCAAGATAAGTTCCCTCTCTTTATTTTCTCTTTGGCTCTGCTTCTCAGTATTTTTTTTTTTCGGTAAACATCTTTTGCTTTTAAAAAGAAAAGAAAAGCAAAAGCATAAAGATATGCATAGCAACAGACCGTTTCATCAACCATTATTTGAATCTTCCGTTACTTTTCAAGCACAAGTTAAAAATATAACATTTTGCTTTATTTCTTTCAGTTTTTCCAACAATTATGCTAAGAGCACTAGTTAATAATTGAAAATTAAAATAATATTAAATAAATTTAAAAATTAAATAAATAAATAAAAAGTAAAAATTCTGACTTATCAATTAAAATGGTAATGATTGTAATGAAATATAACTCTATCAATATCTATTTTTTTCATTCAACTTATTTTTTTATATTAAATTATTTATATTTTTAATATAATTATTTTTATTTGAAATAACCGCTCGCACTCATTACAAAAATCATCTTTCTTTCTTTTTTTAATAGAAACCATGGAAAAACAATTGACCTTCAACAGCTAATTAGCAGGATTATTACATAAATACAACTCCAAATCTAAGGACTAAATCTTGGGTTGACCACAAATGATTTTTTTCTCATTTATGGATTCCCTATTACTAAAATGAATAGACTTCCTTTAATTCAATAAGAAAAGTGAACTTATTTCGATGATTAATATACCTTCCAATCCAAATAAAAACTTATTATTATTGAACCGTAATACCATATGATATCAAAACTTTCAAAAGAGTCTTCAATGGTGCACTTGCAAAATAGGGACTACCTAGATTGCTGGAGAATGCTCTGGCGAGGAGTTTTTGATGGTCAAGTTAATATATTGAATTGATCTTAAATGAAGATGATGAACTATTAGAAGTGTTAAATTAGGAATAAGTTGTCTTACTGATTCACAATTGGTGTTGTATTTATATTTTCTTAGTTAGTAGAATGGATTCGAATTTGATAGGATTATGGAGATAGGGGATCATGGTATATTCCCATGATCTGGTTTGTTATATCCGTTTATGGTTGAGGCACGTTTATCTCTACTAGGATTGCACAATTTTGGGTCTATTTTTGTTATGGTTCGGATACCGTGGACCTAGTTTGATAACAACCCAATAATTTAAGTGACCTTGCAATAGATGTTCTCCATAGGTTTAGCATATTTATGGTTTTACTTTAGAAATTTAAGGATGGGTGATCAGGTGTTTAGGAAAAAATTTAGTCATACTATTTCGGGCCTTGTGTATGCTAACGTGCACATAGTTGTCTTATCATAAAAGACTAAATACAATTTCTTTCTCCTCGCAATTTTCTCTTTGTTTCCTTTTCTTCTCTTTTTATTATTCTGCTGTAAATTTTGAATGAAAATGTTAATTCAACCAAATCTTATATTTAAGTTGGTACAAATTCTAATAATAATTGTCCCCCCAATAAAGTTGGCTATTAATGGTTGATTCTGTCAAACCATTGCTATATGTTTGCCTAGATCCATCATATGGATCACTTTTTAAACAATTATTTAAGATGTAAATTTATTGCTTTGACTCATATCATTTATTTGATTTTTTATGCTTCTCCATTTAAATGGTAGATTCATTCGGAAAGATCTAATTATTTAAATGGTAGATTCATTCGGAAAGATCTAATTATCTTCACTTTAAATTACAGTTCATTTATTTCTTTCAATTGTGGAACTTTCATTGAAATTTGGTAAAACTATATATGTCGTTACATAGATATTTTGATCTTCATTTGGTAGGGCCATCTTGGTATAAACATTTTGATCTTCATTTGGTAGGATCATCTTGGTCTAGATATTTTGATCTTCATTTGGTAAAGCCATCTTAGTCCTAGATTCTTTATTTAGATCTTTTACTTAATATGATCTTCTCAATCTTAGATAATTTCTTTGTATCTTTTTGTTTGGTATAACCATTTTGGTTTGAGATCTATCATTTGAATCTTTATTGGGAAGACCATCTTTGATCCTTTGATGAATTTTAACTATTTTTGAAGAGATCACTATTTCGTCATTAAAAATATTCTCTTTAAAATTTCAAGAAAATATTGCCTCCAAATTAAATGATAACAACCTACCATCATTATAAATAATTTTTAGTGACAAAACTATTGAGCATTGACAAAATTATTCCAAGTCACAAAAATAAATAAATTAGCGACGATTTTATTATTTCGTCTAAACTAAATCATATTTAGTTAAGCTACTTTCATCATAAATTAATTTTATTTCGTTATTAAAAAATCGATAAATATTATTACAAAAAATTATTTTGTCACCTTAGTTTCACTTTTTATTACACTCTTTCTCGTTATAAATTAATATTATTTCGTCATTAAAAATATTACCTTCAAAATTTTGAAAGGATATGTTGCTCCAAGTAAAATGATGACTATATTATATCTACTGTCACTAAATATAATTTTTTTTAACAAAAATTAATGTTCAATAGTGAAATTATTAAAAGCCACAAAAAATAAATTAGTGACGATTTTATTAGTTTGTCACAATAGAATCAAATTTTACTACACCACTTTTCATTATAAATTAATTTTATTTCGTGATTAAAAACTCAATGAATATTATTATAATAAATTAATTTGTCACCCTAGTTTACTTTTTATTACATTATTTCTAGTCATAAATTAATATTATTTCGTTATTAAAAATATTCCCTCCAAAATTGCAGAGAAAAATATTGCCTCCAAATAAAATGATGACAATATTACATCTATTGTCAGTAAATATAATTTTTTATAAGAAAAATATTAATGATCAATGACAAAATTATTATAAGTGACAAAAAACAAATTAGTGGCGATTTGCATGTTTTGTCATAATATATTACTTTTGGTAACAAAATTTTGTGCATAAAAAAAAAATATCACAAGCTATAGGTTTTCTTATAGTGGTAGAACTATTATCCTTGGTCTATTTTCTTTTGGTGGAACTATCATAACTACTTGGATGGAGCTATTAAGATCCCTTCTTTGGACTTTATTTTTTGTAGGGTTATTATAAGTCTTATATCGCTTACTTGGATTTGTTTTCTTCTGTGGAGTTATCATAAGTTACAAGATTTCTATTTGGTTGAGCCATTCATATCCTTTTTTTGGATCTTATTTTTGGTAGGTTGTCATAAGCCTTAAATCCGTTTTTGTATCTTTTATTTTTTATTGGGCCATTTATTATTATTAGATCATTTTTTGGATCTTTACTTTTAATTTAGCCATTTATTGGCCTTAAATTTTTTTTAGATCTTTCTTTTGGTTGAGTCATTATAGCTCTTAGATCATTTTTTTTTTATCTTTCTTTTTTGTTGAGCCATTTATTAACCTTTAGATCATTTTCTAGATCTTTTGTTTTAGTCGAGCCATCATGAGCTTTAGATCCTTTTTTAGATTTTTAATTTTTTATTCTGCCGTTATAGGCCTTAGATTTTTTTTTTTTTTTTTTTTTTTTTTTTTACCTTCACTCTTTGGAACAGCTATCACATGCCTTAGATCATTTTTTGAATTTTTCATTTTGGTTGGGTCATCATGGGTATTAGATCTTTTTTTATATCTTTCTTTTTGGTTGGACAGTTATAAACTTCAAATCTCTTTTTTTGATCTTATTTTTTGTAGGTCATTTTAAGTTTCAGATCCCTTTTTTAGATCTTATTTTCGATATGGCCATCATAAAAACTTAAAAGAATCTAGTGAAAATAGAGGCAAAAGCTCCACGATCACCACATTAAATAATACCAGAGCTACCAAAAGAGTCTTCAATGGTGCACCTGCAAAATAGGGAATGGTTGGCCCAACCATATCTTGTTTCGATGAAAAGTCTTTGACGGTCAAATTAATATATTAAATTGATCTTAAATGAAGATGACGAACTATTAGAAATATTAGATTAAGGATAAGTTGTCTTATTGATTCACAATTAAAGTTGTATTTATTTTTCTTTAGATTAGAGATAAATTATCTTATTGATTCACAATTAAAGTTGTATTTATATTTCTTTAATTGGTAGAATAGATCTCGGATTTGTTGGAGAAGATCTGAAATTGGTGAGATTATGGAGATAGGGGATCATGAGATATCCCCATAATCTAGTCTATTATCGCCACTTATGATTGAGGCACATTTGACTCTATTATAATTGCACAGTTTTAAACCTACTTCTGTTATAGTCCGAATATCGTAAATCTAGTATGTTGATGAGCCAATAATTCAAATAGCCAGACATCACCACCAAAAAAGAAAAAAAAAAAAAAATCTTGCATTAGTTATATAAGGTGATCATTTTTCTATTCAATCCTAATTAGCCTTTACCTCATAGTTTAAAATACCAATCGTTGCAAAGGGTTTTATTTCAATCATGATATTTTAAAATTAATTTATGAGTATTATTTTAATCATGATATTTTAAAATTAATTTATAATAATCTCCACTTTATTTATTATATTAATTAGTTTTCAAGTGGTATGATCATTATATTTTAATTGTGATACATTAACATGTTTATATGACGATTGCGACCACCATTTAAAACCTTGCTTTCTATATGGATTATTTCTTTTTTAGTGCAGGATCTTACCCATCTGCAAACCAGCAATGATCTGGATTGCCAGCTGAAGTTTTCACCACTTAGAGAGATTCTTTAAAGAGAAAAATCTTATGATCTTATCCCACCAATCCCATTAACTATTGGTAATAATAATGAATGAAGAGTAAATTGATATGCATGATGCATATGTCATGTATCTACATAATATTCTAGATAAATATATAATCTGTAGTGAAAATTTACACATTCTGTGTGTACAATATTTGTTATAAAATTAGAAAATGTATGATTATCTCATACTCAATACTAGAAAATATTGGGTATAATTACTAATTAACATTTAGAGATTCTTTAAGGTAGCTCCCAAATCTCATATGAGTTTATTTAGTTGGATAATCATTTAAAATAAACATGATTTTAAATTTGAGTTTAAATATAAAATTATAAAAATTAAATATGATATTATAATTCGTTATTCAAATCAATTTTAAAATATATATTGTGGCATAGTTTATATATATATATATATATATATATATATATATATATATATATATATATATATATAGATGATAAATTCAGATTTAATTTATCCTCTATCCTAAAAAAAAAAATCAATTTCAGAGTATTATTTTAACTTTTTTTTTGTCATTATTATTGAATTCCATAACTTGGTAAAGAATATTAATGGTTCTATCTCTTCTTTTTGAATATTATAATGCTATGGATCAATTAGTTTCCCCTGATGCCCATGGCCCAGATACAATCTTTTGTTTGTGTAATAGAGTATATATTAGATACAGTCATTCTCAGGAGGGAGGGGGGAGGGTGGTGGGGAGGGGGGAAGAGCAGACACTAATGATTACTTCTAAAGAAACAATACTACCAATTGGTCATTATATACAGGGCACACATCATTGTAGCATGCAATCCCTATATCTACACTTCTGCCAAAAAAATAAAAACCCCTATATGTACACTTCAAATTTTATATATAATCACATATGTTAATGATTATATCAATTTTCCCAAATATATAATGAGTTGATTAAAAATATCTCATTGCTATATATATATATATATATATTTTCTTTCTTTTTATGACAGTTTTTTAGAAGAAGTTGACTGAATTTATTTTATAATACTATTATAGATATTTGACAGCATTATTCACATATTATTAATATATTTTGACATTTAGTAACACCATTAACTTGTTATTATAGGTATATATTCTTACACAGTTAATTTTTAGTTTTAAAATTAAAATAATGTATTAAATGAGAATTTTTATTAAATGACATTAAGATTATATATTTTGAGCATTGAGACTCAAATATCAAATTAATTCATCAATCAAGAGATATTATTATCATATTAATTTTTCTAATGAATATCCTTAACGTATTTATTAAAAGTGTTTATTTAAAAAAAATATAATTATAAAACAGTTACGTTGAAAAAATATAAATAAATAAATATAAAAAATGAGTTGGATGAGAAAAAATATGAAATATTAATAGAGATGTATTTTATTATAATTAATATCATCTCAAATTATAGGTCAAAATCATCACTTTTTACTTATTTATTTTATTTGTAAATTTATTTATTTAATTTTATTTGAATTTTAAATTTTTAACTAGTGATATCATTATTATATTATGTTAAAAAATGCATCTTAACTTTAAAATAAACAAATAATATATACATATACCAGCATACATCAACCAAACAAAAATATCAATAAAAAAATAAAAATATGAAAATTGCTAAAGAAACAATTAGTGTGCAAGTGCTTAGGTTTATTTGTTTATTTATTAAATGGAAGTGCCTATTTTTATTTAATTATTATTAATTAGTAAGAAAAATATTTGCATGAAACGGCAGCCGACTCTCTCTGATGGATGGTCCATTGACCATAGTGCATAATAGAAAGTAGAAGGTAAGAGCCAAATTTTAAAGTTTAATAATTAATGAGTATCAAGAAAACAATGGGGCAAGCTACAATAAGTTATTCAACTCTTCTTGATATTAAATCTCAAATCATGGTGAATTTAAATTATATTTATAATATTTAATATAATTATTATTTAATAGTTAAAATTTTATCTGTTTATATTTAGTTAATGTCGAATCTATTTTCAAATTTTTGGAATAAAAATATAATTATAATAAAATAATAAATAAATAATTCAATTGAATATTTTTCTTTAAACAAAATTATAAATTATTTTTTATATATCAAATATAAATAGTAATTACCAAAAAAAAATAGCATATCAATAGCTTGTATTTTCAACCAGAACAATAATATCTGACTTAAATTATAATCACTTAAGTATTAACTTTTTATATAAAATATATTATTATTCACTAAATTTTGTGCATATTATTATGGTCAAGGTATTTTTTTGTATTTTTTTATATCATAATATGAATTTTATAAATTTTAAAAATGATATGCATCTGATAATATATTTATTTTATTTATTTCAAAAATTAAAATTCTAAATTATTTAGAAGATTGATTTTTTTTTTTATCTCTATTTAATTTTCTTTTAATTATAAGCACTAAATACTAATAATTGAAGTTGATCTCAATTTTAACGATAATTCCATTGAGTGTATTATATATATATTTTTATGATTTTTTTAACGATTGTTTTAAAAATATTTGTTCAAAATTAAAAATTTAGATAATATTAAATAAATAAATTCAAAAATAAAATCATTAAGTGAAAAGTAAAATTTCTGACATATCACTTGAGATAATAGTGATTATAATGAAATACAACTCTATCAGTATCTCTTTTTTTTTTTTTTCCTCATTCAACTCATTTTTATATTAATTTATTTATATTTTTTTAACTTTTTACTCTTGTATTTTTAAAGGGACAGGATAATTTTAATTTTTTTTTTAGAACATGAATAATCATAATTGTTAGAATTTTTCAATTATATATAATATATATTAAGAATTTTTCAAAAATATTAAGGGAGTGACTGCCATTCTCCCCTCCAAGCATTCACCAATATATTCAATTATATAAACTATATGATACACATATATATAATATCCCTCTATAAAAGAAATATGAAAATAATGTTATCAACTTATCAAATCACTTCTGCTTTAATATATAAATAATAAAAGTTGGTTTTTTGAAGGGGCCATATAAAAGTTCATTGGCAATAGTAATAAGCACTGGCACTCCTCACACTTTAGACCACATCATAAGAAAAGGAACTAAAATTATAATTAAAAAGTTAAAAAAAGAAAAGCAAGTGATGGGGTTGATATTACAGACATGTTCTGATTCCTCACTTTCATTCTCACTGCTAGATGTCACGCTTATTGAATATTGTTTATTACTTTTTTTTATATCAATTTTACATAATAAATTAAAATTAAAAATACCAAAAAAAAATTTTTATATAAATTAAAATTTAAATCTAGCTATACAATAAAGATAACTCTCTAATTTATAAACTTCTACTCATTCAACTCAAAATTTAAATTCGATATATTTTAGAAAAAACGCATTATGAAATTCTTAAATTTTACGTGATTTGCATATTAAATCTGTAACTTTAATATTAGAAAGAAATTCATTTTAATACAGATTAGATAGCTAATCATGGATCAAAATTTAATGTCAGAATCTATTATTTTGATGAGGTATTCCATAGGCTCTCTAGCCTTTTGTTTTATGACATTTGTGAAATATCCAATCTTAGAATATGTTTATGTAAGTTTGTTTTGTTTTTTCATTCTAGAAAAAAAAATTATGTCATTATGCACTAATATAAGCTATATATTTCCAAACATAAATCTACATTATGTGATCATGAGATTTAGGAGAAAATTTCTTTTCTTTTTCCTTGTGAATTGAACGTGAAAACAATAAGGATTAGTGTAGTACTCCAAAATAAGGATAGATAGGACTATGATTGATGCTTGAAGCAGGAGTACATGTGACCCTATCAAATTGAAAGTTTCAGGGTGGGAATTTTTCTGAAGGCCCCATAATAAAAGCAGCAGCATGCAGCAGCTGCCAGGAAGCCATTCGTTGGATATTATTATTATCTTTTCAAGAAATATTATGTACAGTACAGTACCAACTTTGAGTTGAATACTTCAGTTTTAATTTTCACCCCTTAAATTAAATCTTCAGTATAAAATTATAATATAATTCAAGAGGAGAAAATAATGATTTTTACATTGATATTGGGGTGTTTGGAAGTCATCAAATAGAAGTGATTTTGATGAATAAAAAATTATTAGTTGGCAAAAGTGATTTTGTCAAAATTTATTTTCTTAAAAGCATTAAAATAATGCTTAAAAAATCTAAACCAAAATTTATTAATCGATTTTCAAGCCAAACAATTAAATTAAGTGATTTTTGATGATTAGGAGGTATTTAGATACTCATCTATAAAACTTAATTGTTATATAAAAATGCATGCATTGACAATTGAAAAATTATTTAAATATTTGGATTTCTAAGTTTTATAAATCAATTGTCGATCAGTCTTTTTTAAATATGTAAAATCTAATAGCAGATAGGAACTGTTATTGTGAATTGAATCTTTTAACTAAAAAAATATTTTTATCACAAATCAGTAATTATCAATTCCTATATAAATGTTTTTTTATTATATATATGATGTAGGTTTTGGATATATATATATATATATATGGGTTTTGGATTCTCAATAAATAAATAAATAAATAAATATATATATAATGTGGGTTTTGGATTCTCAAATTAATGTTTTTGCATTAGTACGAATAGGGAGCATCATTCATTGATTTTTTTTTTTTTAATGTACAATCATTAATGTTCTTATTTTTAATTGTCATTGATATATATGTACGAATAGTGAACTTTTTTTCTGAAGTCATGTAGGGTTTTGATTGTTTCCATTGGTGTGTACATAGTGATGGTGCTGGGTAGTAGGATGATGATCTTTGATCAACAATCAAAATCATTCATGGAATCTTCCCAATCTGAGGTCCCTTGTTGCCGTATCATTAAAGTCATCACTTGATAATTATAACTGTGGGACTTCACTTAGATAAAGTCAAGGTTTTGTTTGCTAATTGGTTCATCGATAAATCACTCAAAACTACCTTTTTTTTTTTCCTAAATTATTATTGAGATTCGAATTTGCAGCCTCATAATATTAAAGAAGACGGATTGATTTTAGTATATCAACAAACTAAACCCTATAATTGCAATGTAATAATCTCTCTGAATATATCTGAATTTGATAAATAATATTTTATAATTGATGACTACACAAAATAATTTACTCAAACTTATATAGTATTGAAAGTAGAGGTTAGTATTCGGTCGATTCAATTTGAATTGAATTGAAATTTTGTTAAATTCAATTAATCGAATTAGAATTTTTAAAAATAAAAACGAATTGAATTTGAATAGTACCGAATTGAAATTTTTATAAAATTAATCGAATCAAACTAACATATTTTAGTTCGGTTATTTTATTTTTTTAACAAAATAAATATATAATTATTAAAAAATATATTTTTAAATATATATATATACATACATATAAAATATATATATTTAGGTCGGTTGGGATATTTTAAGTTCTTTTTGAAGAAAATCTAACTGAATTAAATATACCAAAATTTCAAAAAAAATAACTAAATCGAACCAAAATTTGAATCAAACAGACTAAATTAATTTTGGTTTGGTTTTTTCTCACCCCTAATTAACTAACTATTAAGATTATAAAATCTAATTATATATAAATTTATTCAGTATCTTATATTTAATTTATGCGAGATTTATTATCTTAATAATATAAAAAAATATATATATATATTTTATATTTTTATATAATGAAAAGAGAATAAATGATGAATTTAATTATTGGTGACAAAATCAATAATTAATATTTAAATTTAAGATATTTTATAAAAAAAAAAGAAGAAGCTCATATCATTATTTAATTTAAAAAAGACATGCATGCATCTCCCCCACAATTTGGCTCAAGATTTGAACTCTTATCCAACCATATCATAAATACGTGAAACTATTACTATTGATTGATTTTGCTTATTTATAATGGAGGAAGTGGTAGCTATACAAGATAAAAATAAATATTGTATGATTAATTATATATTACTTATTTCCTTACAAGCATAATAATGTATGATTTAGGCTATTAAATCTGTCAACTTGATTTCAAAGAGAATGGCAGAACTTTGATAAGTGCTAGTGGCACGTGCATATTTTGGAATCATTATTAGCACGTATTGTTTGTGTAAGTAGTAAGTATTGAAACAAGTCATCATGCTATGTCTGTTCAGAAATGTGAAATAACCATTTGAACAAGTCATCATATTTTCAATGCCCAAAATATAAAATATAGAGATAAAATCTGTGTAAAAAAAAAAATCATATTACAATGGCTAGCGATAATGCCAAAATTAATTTTGTTATAATCAAGAGTAATTATTTATATCAAACTTTATAGTGTCCTAATTAATTACGTGCCTTTATTTGATGTAATCAATTATAGTGAATAATTCAATCTTTTCTGCCTGCAAACCTACTGATAGTAAGCTAGAAAATGAAATAAAGAGAGTCTTCATATCACACCTATAAGCCCTCTTCAGCCACACTATTACTTTATTTATGAAAAAAGAGGTTGATCTACAGGTCAGAAAAATCATATATCGCTATGATGATAAAGAGATAGATGCCTACCATATTATCTCTTATTGTGTCACCCATCTATCTGATCGGATCATGAAAGAGAAATTGGACAGGCGCTTCAAAATGCCTCACATTCCACTCTATGATGGAATTGGAGATCCACGAAGCCACTTATCCAGTTTCCATAGTACCATCTCTCTCCTAACCTAAAAAGATTGAGTTTATTGTAAGGTTTTTCCAACCATGCTAACAACCATAGTACTCATGATCTTGAGATGGCTGCAGTTATATTTGCCCTGAAGATATGGAGACATTATATGTATGGAGAGAAATGTGAGATTTACACAGATTATAAGAGTTTAAAATATATATTTCAACAAAAAGATCTTAATCTTAGGCAAAGAAGGTGGGTTGAATTGCTTAAGGATTATGACTGTGAAATCTTGTATAATCCAGGGAAAGCTAATGTTGTAGCCGATGCACTAAGCAGGAAGTTTAGCCCATATTTAAGTGAGTAGAAGATCATTAGTGAGGGAAATGCAGAGATTGAATGATATGGGAATCAATTGAGAATTGTCAGATTCATGAGTGCTTTTGGCAAATTTTCAAGTCAAGCCGGTTCTCATTGATCAAATTAGAGAAGCTCAAGACAAATACCCTCAGTTGGTGAAGATAAAGAATGATGTAGGATCAGAAAAAGCTCAAGGATTTACTGTGACTGATGGCATGTTGAGACATGGTAGCAGGTTATGCATTCTGGCAATTGATGGTTTGAGGGATATGATTCTTAAGGAAGCGCATCATGCCAAGTATAATGTGCATCCAGGTGCAACAAAGATGTATCATGACATTAAAAATTCATATTGGTGGAGTAGAATGAAAAAAGATGTCGCAAAATATATAGCCACATGTCTAACTTATCAGCAAGTCAAGTTCGAGCATCAGAAACCATCGGGGTTACTCCAAGAGTTGCCATTGTCAGAATGGAAATGGGAGAGGGTGACTATGGATTTTGTGATTGGATTGCCAAGGACTTCAAGGAGCTATGACTGAATATAGGTCATTGTGGATAGATTAACCAAGTCAGCTCATTTCTTGCCAGTCAAGACGACTTATGCAACTTTTCAATATGCCCAGATTTATGTTGATGAGATTGTCAAACTTCATGGAGTTCCAGTTTCGATTATCTCAGATAGAGGTACTCAGTTTACCTCTAGGTTCTAGTAGAAATTGCAAGAATGTCTGAGTACATAGCTTGATTTTAGCACAGCTTTCCATCCGCAAACAGATGAGCAATCAGAGAGGACCATCCAAACACTAGAGGACATGTTGAGGATGTGCATTCTAGACTTTGGAGGAAATTGGGATGCTCCCTTGCCATTGATAGAGTTTGCCTACAATAACAGCTATCATTCCACGATTCAGATGTCTCCTTATGAAGCTTTGTATGGTAGGAGATGCAGATCTCCCTTGTGTTGGGATGAGGTTGGAGAAAAGTATATCGAAGGACCGGAATTGATAAGATATACATCAGAAAAGGTTTCACTGATCTGAGAAAGATTAAAGACAGCTTTTAGTTGCCAAAAGAGTTATGCTGACCCAAAAAGGAAAGATCTTCAGTTTTTCATTGGAGATCTTGTATTTCTAAAGATTTCTCCAATGAAGGGAGTTATACGATTTAGCAAGAGAGGCAAGCTGTCTCCACAATTTATTGGACCCTTTGAAATTCTGAGTAAGGTTAGAGAGGTTTCATACAAGTTGGCTTTGCCGCCTAGCATAGATAGTGTACATCCAGTGTTTCACGTATTGATGCTTCGTAAGTATGTTGTCGACCCTTCTCATGTGCTACAAGTGCCGGAAGTGGATCTCCAACCAAATTTGACGTATGAAGAAATTTCAATTGCAATTATGGACCGAATGGTTAAAAAGCTAAGGAGTAAAGATATACCAATGATTAAGGTCCTATGGAGAAATCAAGTCATGGAAGAATGTACTTGGGAAAGTAAACAAAGTATGCAAGACAAGTATCCCTATTTATTTCAGGCTTAAAGCAAGTTATTATAAATTTGAGGATGAATTTATCTAAGAGGGGAAGAATGTAATATCTGTCATTTTTGACTATTTTATTAATTGTATGTTTGTTGAATTAATTGAAGATATAAAATATTCTGAGGAAATCCAGAAATTTCTGGTTGCAGGGAGGATTTTGTGAGGCTGATTTCCAGATTTTAAAGAAATAATTTGGTAAAGTGTAAAATATAAAAGTTGTAGATTTATATCTCATCTTTAATTCTATAAATAGTTCTATAAAATTCTGTGTGTGTGAAGAGTTATGCTTCCTTGATTAGAACCTGTCTGGTTCATTATTTTCTGCAGGAATCTGAGTATCTTTGAATTTTCTGGGAATGATTGAGGCTGATTGCGCCAAAAGTATAAACATGATAAATGTTCCTTTATGTGTGTTTGTTGTTGGCTGTAAAATTTCAAGAGATTTGGATAAGTATAACTCAGTGGAGCTAGGAATTACTCAGGCCTGTTTGGATGAATTTTGGGCAGTAAGTCAGGGTGAACTTTAGATAGTCACCATAGTTTGTGTAGTTATCCTTTTGATTTGAATTTTGGATATGTTGGACCCTGAATGTCTATTTTAAGTGACAAAAAGAATCAGAAAGTTTGGATATTTATAGCTCATTTGAGAGCTGATTAAATATAAGTTATCGAGGAAGGGTTTCAGCTCGGCAGAGACTGGTATTTGCTAGCTGGCAAATGTGAGGTGGCATTTGCTAGCCGGCAATGCGAGCAAGCGAAGTGAGATTGTTGAGGTGGAAATTGGTGAAGAGGTAAGTTTGGCGAAGAGGCATTTTCGAGATGGCATATACGAAGTAGAGTTAGGAGAAGAAGAGTTTGGCGAAGAGGCATTGCCGAGGTAGCATATGCGAAGTGGAGTTAGGCGAAGAGGAGTTTGGCGAAGAGACATTGCCGAGGTAGCATATGCGAAGTGGAGTTAGGCGAAGAGGCATTGCCGAGGTGGCATATACGAAGAGGAGCTAGGCGAAGAGGAGTTTGGCGAAGAGGCATTGCCGAGATGGCATATGCGAAGTGGAGTTAGGCGAAGAGGCATTGCCGAGGTGGCATATGCGAAGTGGAGTTAGGCAAAGAGGCATATGCGAGGCGACATATGCGAAGTGGAGTTCGTGAGGAGAGTTTGACGAGGCAGCATATGCGAATTGGACATGCGAAGTTGGATTGGCGAAGTAGCTTTGGAGAAGTGGCATTGCCAGAGCGGATTGGCGAAGTGACAATTGCAAACTGGCTTATGCGAAGTGGCATTGTCGAAACAGATTTGGGGAGGCCAGCGAAAATTTTGAGGCAGTAGCCTATTTAACCAGTGCCCAATAGCGATTTTTCTTCACGATTTTTCTTCTTCTTCTCTTCGTTCTTCTCATATTAGTTCCATTTATTTTCTAATGCATTAATATTCAAAATTAATGCATTAAATCACTAGATTATCACATTTTAAGGCATCAATCTTCAGTTTCAACTAGATTTTCTCAAGAAAATCAGTTTTGGAGAAATAAGGTAAATTCTCTTCAAATATCATTGTCTTTTTAGATTAATAAATTATGGTAGTTATAATAGTTATTGATGGGTATATAGAATTTATTACAAGCATTTTGAGGCTATTAATGGTAATAAATATGGGAGAAATCAGAATTTATGGATTATCATGAATAGTGACGTGAACAGTAATTTCGAAATTAAATTCAGATTTTCTTTAAGAGTTGAACTAAATTGATGTTGGGAATTAAAAATAGAAACTATAAGATGATTAAATTTTAAGAAATTATATTGAGTATTATTAATTAAGGAAAACTCTAATTTTGAATATTTGGGGAAATTTTATAGGAGAAGTGAACCAAGGAAATTGAGGAGATTATTGTTGAGCAAACTATTAAAGGAAACTCAAGAGTAAATTGTGTAGAGGTAAGTATGAACATTGCATATACATACTGTTTCTTTGAAATGTTGCCCAAGCCTTTTTCCTTATCGAATACGACATTGTATTAATGACCTATTAATTAAAGTTTCCATGACATTCTCAAGCAAATTATAATTGTTTCATGTGATTGCCATAATTATCTTGTAAATGACTTAATCATCTTTCCTTTGATCAAGTTCATATGAAACCTATTCGCTAACTTGATTAAATTTATGTTAATGTTGTTGGGCTTGTGATCAATATGTTTCTTGTGAGATTGAAACCATATGACCCTATGGATAGAACGCTCTTCCCAATGAGAGTAAATTCATTATTCCATTATGCACTTTGGGAACCTAGCTGATAGAGTTTTTATCAGTGTTCCACCTAGAGGGGACCATGAGCTCTAGGCGTATGCCTGGCCAAGCATACGTTTGCGATAAGGTAGCAAGGACTACCGATGCGCTCTGTTGTGATAGGTAGCAAGGCTACTGATGTACTCTGTTATTCTACTATGTAATTTGATAGTGCTATTCGATTGTGAGTACTTCTGTTCTTGTAAGCTTAACCATTTGATATTTTCTTACACATGTTATTTGGATTGACCTTTCCTTTGGATTGATGGATTTCTTTTATATTGCATGCTCATATCTTACTGAGTTGAAGGCTCACTCCTCTTCTGTGGATTTCAGGTGATAGTGTAGCTCGTGAAGGAGCTAATTTAGAAGATCGAGCTTTTTGATTCATGCCTCCAAGAAGTCTCCATTGTAATCATTTTGATTTATATATATTTATTGAATTGTATTTTGGTACTGTATGTATTAGGAGTATACTCTAGAGCTCCGTAGTTAGATGTTGGGGATGATAATATTTGATGACTAAACTGTTATAATTGGGTTACTCTTGTTCCTTAGTGATGTGAGAAGTATCTTTTGATCGGTAAGGAACAAGAGGAAATGCCTTAATGATAAATATATATGTATGAATGGTTATTACTTAGATCTTTAAAATTAATGTTTTAATGATATATATATAATGTAAATATGAAATGTGTATTTGATCCAGGATATGAGAGTTTTACGTGTTTATAGTGGCCTTAAGTCTACCCTTACCCTAGGACTGTCGCACCATTGGAGTCAGGATGTGACATTTTCATATATAATAAAGTGATTCAACTATGACTTAAAATAGCCTAACCAAGTTTTAAAAAAAAAAAGCCTATAATGGTTCAACAAAAAAAAAGTCCAAATAAAAGATTTAAGGATTAAAATAGCCCAACCAAAACTAAAAAAACTTATAATGGCTCAGCCAAAAATAAAGGTCCAATAAAAGGCCTAAGGCTTAAAATAGTCCAACTAAAAATAAATAATAGCTCAACAAAAAATATAATTATAAGAAAGGGTTTAAAGCTTAAAATAGCCTAATAAAAAAAATAAAAAGCCTATAATGGTGCAACAAAAAATAAAGGTTCAAGAAAAGTCCTAAGGCTTAAAATGGCCCAACCAAAGGCATATAATGGTTCGACCAAGATAAAAGATCCAATAAAGGGTCTAAGACTCAAAATACTTCAACTAAAAATAATGATCCAAAAAGGATCTGAGGCCAAATATGGCTTAATCGAAAAGAGTAATGATCTAAAAGGGGTCTAAGGCTAAAGTAACTCAAAAAATATAAAAGATATAAAAAAAAGGATCTAAAGCACCAAAACATATAAGATCCAGAAAAAAAAATCTAAGGCTTAGAATATTATCAACTAAATGAACATCCATAAAAGATCTAGTTCAACAAAGGAGAAAGGCTCTAAAACCAATTGTGACTAGATCTAAAGAAGAATTTAAGGCTAAAATAGATTGACCAAAAATAAATAAAGATTCGAAAACTAATATAGGCTCAACTAGAAAAAAATAAAGATTTGAGAAGCACCTAAAGCCCATGTCAGCTCAATAAAAAAGTGAAGATCCAAGAAGAATCTAGAGACTAGCCAAAAAGAGTTTGAGAAGGATATAAAACTCCTTTGGTTCAACCACAATAAGAATCTAGAAAAGGGCTCAAAACCTATCCATAGTTTGTTAAAGAATGAACAACTACATACACAATATTCGACATGCCATGGTGACCAAACATTGCCCGAGTAAAGTAGGATTTGTTTAGTTATCATGCATCTACCATATGAAATTAAAGAGTAAAATAATAGTAAAATCAGAGTTAAAATTGCTTTAAAGTAAATAGGAATTTGCTCTAAAGACATAACAACAAAATTAATAAACCATTGTTCAAAAAAAAGAAGAAGAAAAAGACATAAATTTATCAAAGAAAACAAAAAAATCATTGGCATTAACATGTTTAGGTTGATCCTTGCCTTCCTTACCTTAGTTCTTACCATTTCCTTCTTGAGTTTCTTCATTTTTTTTTTTAGTCCCCTCTGGCTTAACTTCATTTTATAGCTCAACAGTGAAGGCAATATAGGGCATAATATCTTTCATGAACTTAAAATCAACTTTAGGAAATTTTTCCTCTAGAAGCTGAGTGATTTAGTCATGAAAATCGAAGCAGGCTTAGACGATATTATTCACAACAACCATCTCTATAGCCTCCCAAAAAACAGCTAAGTCAGAAGCATCCTCCTTTTATGCCTCCAGACTAGAGGTGTTCTTGTCAAAGTTTTCCAATTTCTTAGTCATCTATTCTTTTTCCCGAGCCATCTCCTGAAGACATTTGTTCAAATTCTATATGTATTCATTCTTGGATACTGACTCCTACTCTTTTGTTAATGAATCCCATAATTCCTTCAAATGATTAATCAAGAACCCATTCATACTAATGATTTGAAATGTGTTAAGAAAATATAGGAAAATCAGCAATATAGATCTAATGGCTATGAGAAATTCCATATAACTATATGGCAACCAGGTGTTGCTCTTCCAACAATTCATGATCTTCTTAAGACTAGTATTCATCAAAGTCCTCATTTGCATAGCAGTGGCAAGCCAGAGTCTAGTAAAAATAGGGGTTGCAGATGAACACATTCCTTTGGTAAAGCGAGAGAAGAAAAGGGCAAGGACCAGGGCATTTTTAAAAGTAGATTTGGTACTTTCTGAAATAGCCACTAAAGGCTCGTTTCCCCTATGTTGCCTTTTGGAAGCAAGGACAAAAGGTTAAGAGTCATAGGTAGATTATGAATCTCTCTCTCTCTCACTTCGGCATAGACACTGAAACAGAGGATTTTGATGAACCACTAGTGGTCCTGCTAAAGCAGGAGATAGAAGTAGCCTCAACTTTCTTCTTGGCAGCCCTTTCTGCAATACTCTTCATTAAGTCAACCTTTGAATCTATATCTAGCAAAAAAATGTAAAATCAGAATTAACAAAGGATGAAAATGAAGACAAACCATCAACATGTAGGGAAAACCAACAAGTATTAAGCAATCCTACTTTACCCACTTCGTTGGAGGAAAAGTGTCTTTAAAAGTCTCTATAGATTTTGTCTCCACCTCATCCAGTTCTTTGATGCCTAAGGCAGAAGTTATGCCTCAGTTCTAGTGGCTTAGAATATGCCATTTGGTTAAGCTACACATTAGAAAAATTAATCCTTCCAATTTTTCATGGAAGGGAACCAAATAAAGACTTTATTATTTCTACTCGCTACGAGCAGAGATAGTAAAAAGGCCTTTTACCATTTTTGCATTTTGTCACATCCTAAATTTTGGAACATGATGGTCTTAGGATGTGGGAACAGTCTATGCTACCAACACCCGTAGAACCTCTAATCATAATAATCTACGAAAAATTTATCAGTCTTCTTTGTAAATTTATTAAAATTTTCAGGACATAAATGCCATTACAATATTTCATAATCTATAAAAAAAATTTACACTCCCATTATAACATCATTCTTATAACCTCAACTTCGTATTTATAACATTCCATAGCACTTTAATATTTTTATTTTCGTCATATGTTATATAAATTTAATATTCATAATATTGTCACTTAAAGTAAATTGTGCCATAAAACATTTAGTCATCCATAATTTATATACCTGTATTTGCTATTTTATTACACTATAATTGTCATTCGATATTGAAGAATTTGTTATACTAAATTTTTAATTATGTAATATTCTAAACTATACCACTAAAAAACCATGGAGCATCTAAGAGTAATAAAGACTCTAATGTATAGACCTTTACATAGCACAATTATGGTTCCATTAGTTGAAGAAGGAAACCCTTGGAACCACAACTACTATTACTCTGAACCTGAAAAATATGAACAACTTAAGAGGTGAGTATAAATACTCAGTGAGTCATAAATATGTCATTATATACTTATAGATAAAAATGAACAATAAAGGATTACTAATTAACAAGTGAATGGATTAAGATAGAAAGGATATCATTGCAAACAATATGAACAATATAAGGCTCAATGAGTAAAACATGACAGAATTTAGGGTATGAGAACACATGTATAATTTACTACAATAAACTGGTGAGATAGCTTGTAAAATACATAAGGTTGATCAGATTTTATGATTAGGAGTATTACTACCCCTCTTAATTGGGCTAGAACACTATACCCTATCAAATAGATCATTTGCACAATGTCGATGTATTATCACCCCATCGGTTTCTGCCATGTCATTAGGTATTTAGCAAGTAAGGATATAATACTCATTATCACATGGTATGGTATCAATGTAGGGAATATCAAATAACAAGTATTAATCAATAAATAAAAGATTTTCGATCCAAATGATAATAATAAGCAAATGGATTTAATAATTCAAGGAATGACTATAATCATGCATAACAGTATATTTACAACTCACCTCAATTGCTAATTTGAGCAAAATTCTTCAAAATCTCCCAACTTGAACTTTAATGCTCCACATAAGCACATATGCCCCCTCCTTATCATTTTCATCATATTTTTCATTTTTTTTAGTACTACAATCAATTAAACATCAAATTAATAATCAATTTTATTCCAATTTTCAATAATTAAACTCAATTTTAGTTTTTCTCCAAATTCTAGGGTTTGTATCTAAGAATTTTCTTTAGTATTCACTATTGGCAACCCTGCTTCTTTTATTTATATCTCTAGCTAAACTTGTCCAATTACTTTGATTTTTTTCCTAATTAAACTAGACATCTCAAATTCTAACATACCCAAAATTCAGATTAATCAAAATACTACACAATTTATGGTGGATATATGAAATCAACCCTGTTGTCTTGCAACTCACATCTAGGTAGACTTCACTAATATAGTTGTAACTCAATCCATACACATCCAATTGCAAAACTGTTTTACATATATTTAAATCACATATAAATAAATATTTTTTATGTTTGGTATTTTTCCTAATTCAGACTCAAAGGTTCACAAATAAATAAAATACAGTATCATTTTCTATTAAGCTATTTATCCGAGTTAGTACTACTTAGATGTTAATATCTCTTTACACACTTCAAATTTTGTAAAACCCTTTTAAGGGCATATAAATCTACAATTTTCATGTTTTATACTTTTCCAAATTCTTTCCTTAAAAATATATAATATGAGTGTCACGACCCACTTTTGAGCCGCAACAATCCTAGGGGACGGATAAACCTAAAATCACCGGAAAGCCGGAGAACCCTTTAAACACATCAATCATCAATCATTTAAACTTAAAACCATTCTTTATATTCAAATTCTACTTAAAAATTATTATTTACAGAAATTTTACTAGGGTTTTCCTTGTATTTTTAATATAATCCCATGACATATTTGTCATATTACACAACCTGCATAGAAATGACACTCTCAATATTTTCACCATCCTTATAACCTCAACTCCACAGTTCTCACAGTCATGTATAAAATATTTCTATATATGCATACCAAGTCATAATTACATTTTGATATTCATAACACTTTTATAATCTTTACTTCATTAACTTATACACATCATTTGTATTTCATTTCATTTGTAACTTTTATTAAACAAAGCATTCATATATACTCACAACTACCAATCTAACAGTACCATGGAGCTCTAATAGTATATAAATATGATTCCTCAAAATAAATAATTACATTAGAGTTTTTGACGTCCCAAGCCAGAGAAATTGATGACTTGGGAAACAACCACCACTGCAACCTTATTCCTGAAAAATAATAAATAAATACGAGGTAAATATAATAATACTTAGTGAGTAATATACATATTTTCTTACTTGTAAGGGTAGGTGAGTGAGTTGCTCATAAAGAGGATAATGATAGCATAAAATGTATAATAATACTGGGATCATTAATCAGTTAAAGATTTATAAAATTGAAGTCATTTAACATATGGGTTCAATTCCGCATTGGTATCAAGAATTCATAGCATATCATATCATAAAATGATAGAATCATTATTGATCATTTAAGCAGATGCTGCAATTCGATAGCATACTATTTACTCATACGGTTGATCAAACCTTATGACTAGAACCTTAACTCCCTCCTAGCTAGGATCATTAAACCATTGTGCACAATGTTATTAAAACTTTTATTATTTCATTAATTTCATACATATAGTGCTTAATCATTAGGTATAAAAAATAACTTAAGCACTTACAAAGGTTCAATACATGAAGTATTAGGCCAATCATACAAATTTATTTAAAAGGAATCATTTGGGATTATAAAAGAGCTTGAAATTAATCATTGATCATACAATTGGTATTTTTGGCTAACAATTAAATTTTATGGCAATTTCAATAATTTAATTTGAAGGCAATGTCAAGTAAAATAGTATGTATATTACTAACCTCACTGGGCACTTTCCACTGATACACTTTTCACTTCTTTCTTCCTTAATCCAATGCTTATGTTATTTATTCACTCTTGACTCTACATATTCAATTAATTCCAATTTAGATACTATTTAATATAAAATTACATTAATTAGACTTATATTTAAGAAATTTCTAAATTTTTCAAATCACTAAAGTTTTTCTGTGAAACATTTCATATTGGGAGTCTGTGCTCCTTAATCCATATCTCTTCCTATACTTATCCAAATACTTCAATTCTTATTCCAACTTAAATTAGACATATCAAGATTTAACATACTAAAATTTCAGATTTTTATAAATACTGAATGAATTATGGTGATTTTCCTAAATTTACTCTTCATCCTGAAATCTGTCCTGTAATTTCCACCCGGACAGCCTCTACTTTTTCATTAATAACTCAACATGTAGACATCCAAATGCTACTATGTTTTCAGGATATATTAGCTAAGACATAGGGAACATTTTTTATGTTTTAAGCTTTTCATGATTCTGAACTTAAGGTTCTCAAAATTATAAAATACAGTAAGATTTCTCAGCACAAACCTTAATCCGAGTTAGCCTTACTCAGAGACCAATATATCTCAACAAAATAAGAATCTGATAAAACTTTATTCTGGACATATATTCAGAATATATATGTCTACAACTTTTATGTTTTAAGTTTCTTCAAAATATATTTCTAAAGGTCACGAAAGTTAAACTCAATGTTTCTGTAATCTGTCATTCTGTTAGACAGCTTGAGCAGTATATAATTTTCTATTTATTTACCCTACTAAATCATGTTATCTTGATACAAAATTTCTATGAGACATATATAACATATATATTAAGTTCCATATTAAATTTCATATATATCAGAGACCTTTTATCCTTTGAACCAAAATAATTCCAGTAGCCATGAATTTCTGCCCTGCACATAATACTACCTGACAGCTTATGTTCTAAAATCCTTTTTGTTTACCAAATGATCTCCAAAAATTCTGAAATTTTCAGAGTAAAAAGAAGACATATACAGTTAATCTCAGTTGAAATTTTGTGATAATTGGACCTCTCTAAGTTAGTAAATTAATATCCAATAGAAAGTAAATTTCTTTAAGTTCCCTTCACAATTCAGCATAAAATTTCAAGAATTAAACTCTAATTAATTTATTTCATCTCCAAACCCCAATTCTAGAGTTATTCATATACTAAACCCTAACTTCAAATTTTCATATAATTATCTATATAACTTAAATTTCCCCACACTAATAATTAATCTAAGCTTAGGACTCATATAAAAATAAATAGAACTAAGAAATGAAAATTACCTTAATGGAGGACATAAACCCAATTTGAGCTCTTTGAATAATTCTTCATTTTCCTTAGTCTTTCTCCATATATTTAATCCTTAAACCCTTGTTTGATATTGGAAAGAAGCTATAAATTAATTTGGAGGAAGAGTTGAAGATGGAAAGGAAGATATTTGGGAGGAGGAAGTGAAGAAAAAGTGAAACTTTTTTTTTTTTTTGCTTGAATGGGTGTCAAAGGGTAAAGCCTAAAAAGATGAACGAAATTTGTAGAATTCTCTAGTTTAATTTATTTATTATTATTATAAGTGTTTGAATAAAATAAGATTTATTGAAACTTGGATGCACCACCAATTATAATCTTTGCTTTTTCATACTATTCTTAATTACTTTGATTTAGTTTTTGACTTAATGTATTCCAAATGAGAGATTAGTAACATAATTAAGAAACTGAAACTCATAATTAGGATTTTCCAATTCACACAACTATGTGGGTTCCACCACTTTTATGAATTTTTCATTTTACCCTTGCTTTCCTTCCAAAATTACAATTTTGCCATTCCCATATATTTACAACTTTCATCATTCTTTTAA
>CANXYC010408486.1:0-11002 GCA_948193065.1 Aleurites moluccanus
TACTATTTATGGATTAGAATCCATTTTGTATGGTTGGAAAGTGAATTGAAAGTTTGAAACCCTAAATGATGAACATTGATGAAAAGTGTTGTTTTGTTTGCTTTAAAGCTTTAAATGTTGTTATTTTGATGTGTATAACATCTTTTAATGGTGAAATAATGGAAACAATTGGATTTGGAGCAAGAATAGGTTTGGCCGAAAGTTTGAAGGCTTAGGGTTTGATGAACATTTGGTTGTTTTAGGTGTTTAAAGGCATGAACAAGTTGTATTTAATATGAAAATGAGGAATTGTTAATTGGAAGTTGAAAAGGAAATCATTTGAAAGGAATGATGTTTTGGCCGAATGTGAAGAACTAGGGTTTTGGAATGTGTTTTGATGTTTGATAGATTTAAATGCTTAAATGGTATACTTTGGATGCATTTGTATGATGTAGGATGAAATGGCATTGAAAAATGATTGAATGGAATGAATTTCATTCAAGTAGGTTAAGTTGAGTTTGATAGTTTAAAGTGTTAAGCTAATGTGATTTGTAAAATGAAGTTTTATTATGAATAAGTGTTTGAAATGATGATAATATATAGTTTTGATTATGTAAAGAATGAGTGATTTGAGTACTTGAAAGTTAAGTTTGAATGTAATGAGTGTTTGATGTGAAATGAAGAATTATGTGCATAAAAGTTACTAAAGTGTTGCATTGGTGATGAACATGTTTAATGCGACTTGAAATTGGTATAAGATATGAGTTTTGGTATAAAGGTATGGTTATAGCATGATTTGTGTAATGTGAGGTATATAAGGTATATTGTGTATGCCTTATATGTTTTGGTGTGTTTGAATGTTTATATAAGTATATTGAATGATTGTAATGTAATATAGTCTTACCGGAGTGTTATGTGTGCAATTAGGTGAACCGTCGAGAACTCCTGGTCGGAGTGCGGAACGGGGAGCCGAGTAGGGCTCTAGGACAATTTAGGGGTTTCTAGCTCTTTTTGCATATCTGGTGAGTCCTTATGCATAATTTTACATGATTTGCATTATATATGCTATATTATTTCATTTGAGCCAATAAAACCAAGTTTGATACCTAAAAATCCAAACAGTGCAAATTGGCTCGTAAATAAGCTCGCCGAAACGACTAACACTGACCTAAACTTTGACGGGCCATAAAATGAAAACCAGAAAGCTAATTGGGCCACCACTTGGCCCAATCATCTCGTCTCGACCTAAGCTTCGAAATGGTACCTCATGGGCCACCTAATTCTTTTGGTAGCCTAGTTAAGCAGAAAGCACCTAAAAATCCCAAAACGGACCCGTAATTTGCTAGCCAATTGCGGCAGCACGATTGGACCCGTCTGGGCAAATTTTTGGCGAAATTTCAACTTTTGCTATTATTCTTCATATATGTATATATGATAATTCTATAGCTATTTAAGCTTTATTTGTGATATATAAAGTGATTTTATTGAGACATAAACATATGATATTAAAACAGGACTACTTCGATAGGTAGTATAAAAATTCCATCGACTTTGTGCACATTAGTATAATTTAATTAGCCCGTGCTGGAGAGGGCGTGAAATATTCTCTAGTATTCATAAACTTGCCCATGCTTGGGAGGGCGTGTAAATATTCCTTAGTCGTAAAGGCTGATCCCCTTTGCGTATAGTATACTTTGCACTGAAATATTGTGCCTATTATGAATAAAGCATATGAACTTAAATATGATTTAATCCTATTTTATCATATATGGATTGGCTTATATATTAAATTTTTATATGAATATGCACATATTATTGATATAAATTCTTAGTATTTGTTTTATTGCTTCAGTACATTGAATCTACAGGCCATATATGGGCAGTTCTTCATATTATAGCATTTACTGTATTCTTATGCATTTTGGATTCACTGAGTATTTTTATACTCACCCCCTTTAGTGGTTATCATTTTCAGGTCAGTTGTGAGGACCGTATTCCATTGGCATCTTATCCTCGCCGTGGAAGTTTGACATTAGTATTATGAAAACTGCAAATCTAAAGTATTTGTAAATATTATACTTAATAGAGGTTCCATGGTACTGTAAATTAAGTTTGGCATATATATATATATGTATGTTGCATCCTTATATCTAAGTTGCATTTTGGAGATATAATTATATTTTGAGATGTGTGATTGTGCTCTGTTGATCAGATGTTGATATTGAGTTGTTGTGAAGATCCAAAGGGATCCTTGATATTGAGATAGATATGGAAGTATATAGTTGAAGTGCTTGTTTATTTGTTTAGCAGCTAGGCATACTCCTTATATAGAGGAAATGCTACCCAATTTTTCATAAGTTTGCTAAGCCATATTGAGCTTATTATTATGTTGCATGTCATATAGTATAGTTATATGGGTTCTTCATGGTACTGGAAGCATAAGCAACACCCTTACCCTAGGACCATCATGGCTCCCAAGTTGGGCAGTGACATTCTATCTGGTAGGGCGTCATACTCATGGATTTAGACAGGAATTAATGTTTGAATCCTTGTAATCTTGATCAGTTAAAGAGATATTTTGTGTAGTTCCTGTCTTATGATGCATTGTATGAATAAGAACTATGTGGACCTGATTCTCCTAAAATATATAATAATAAAAAAGCTGATGCAACAAGGCAATTAATCATAATGTTGTGGAGATACATAGGCAGCCCTCTTTGGGTGAGGTCCAAATTATAATAAAAATATCATTTTGTGCCAGCTGATTGCTTTATTCTATCTTAGTTCCTTCGCTAGCTAGTAGAGTTGAAAACCTAAAAGGGAAGCTCGAGCAAAAGTAAGAGATTTGAAAAAAATGTCTTTGTTTCGAATTCGATTCCTTTAGTCAAGTCTTGTTTCGTTTAAAAAAAAATCAAAGTCATGTTTTAACCTATCTCATTTGTAAAAATATAATTCAGAAAAACTCAAAAATTCAAGTTCCATCTTTATTCTTTATTTAAGAAATCATTGTCAAAAACTCCAATGTTCTAACCTGAAAGAATCAAAAGCATAAAGTAAAAAATAAACAGAGAGAGTCTAAATAGAATATAAAAGATTGAATCCAAAAAAACTTCAGGTCTTCGTCCTCCTATGATGGACATCTTTCGTGTCATTGAGATCCCCATCGTCTACAGCAATCACCTCTAGTTCTGCTATTGTCTTTGCTCCATCTCCATCCTCTAGTGCAGCAACTACCTCATCTGTCTCAGTATTAATGACTATGTCTGCCTCCAGCTCCGTTATCAAGCAACTCTTCTCACCTTCACAATAGGTCATATTGCCATAAAAAAAACCAAGCATCATAGTCTTCCAGCTTGCTTGTCAAACTTGTTGGTTGAACAAAGTGCATGGATCGCCTCCATCCATTCATTGTGGCCTGAGAAACTGGACCAGTAATCAAAGAAGTAGGAAATATAATCCCATCAGGAGGAGTACCTTAAGGCTACCCTATCTACTTTAGAATTCTGGTCCCTTGATAAAAAGTGGTCATGGACATGCCTATTAAGTAGACCATCTTATATCCATAGCTCATGGTGATGAATGATCTAATAGCATACCATGTATAATGCCAGAGTAAACTCTCAGGGTCCAGCTCCAAAATCCAAGCAGTCTATTCCTTTTCTGAGTCGAAACGAATTAAGGTCCTCTGTATGTGGTACTGAGAAGCAGAATAATGCATCCTGTCTTGAGGGCCCACCACTTGAAGATGGTCTTTAAGTCAAACTTGAAAGGAAATAAGAGTTAGAAAAGAAGACTAAGTAGTGATGAAAAAAAAGGGGAAGAATAAAGTGCTCTTACCTGAAGTATGATTGGGCTAATAGACTAAGGCCTATCGATTCTATAGCTGTTATCCAAGCTCTGCAAGGTCTCTGCCAAAATTAGACTAGCAATGGTAGAACATCGCTCAATCTTAGCCACCAGCTCCACTATCTAGATATCTCCCCATCCAAGTGAACTAAAGAATAAGAATTCGGTAGTCACACACAATATCAAAGCAATCAACCTAAGCTTCTGCCTAACTTTATCCCTAATATCTTCTTGCTACTAGAACTCTGCCATAATTGCAATCATCTTGATTTGCCCCTCCATTACCATAGAGTTAGCAAGCACATGACTCAGTCTTAAAAGTCTCTTGAAAGAATGAAAATACCTTACCCGGTATTCAGGAGTGTCCAATATAGCATCTGGATTGCTTTCAAGGATAACTCTAAATTCCTCGAAAGTAGGGTACATTTCCTCCATGCTAGTTCCAAATAGAAACACATGGTCCACGAGGACCTAAAACCTAAGACAAGCCTTAAGGAAATCCCAGTCCACTTTCACTCCTCTTAGAGTCAAAACATAATCAACCTTGCAAGGTTGCAAGGTTCTTAGTCTACAAAAACATATGATGACTATAGTAGGGTTTCATGAGAGAAGAGAATAAGTTGAAATAAAAGAAATAAGTGTATAATATGACGATAAAGAGTCAGAGTGACTTTCTGAATGAAAAAAGAGCCTATTTATAGAAGAAAATGGGATGAAAATGAGCTAAGAGCATTGAACAGTGCGACACCGCCACCTTATATTGGCGGCGCCACCCAAAGTGGCCAGCGGTAGCACCATCTCATAGTGACAGTGTTGTCAAAGCCTAAAAGTGCTCAAGGTGGCACCATCTTCTCTGGTAAGCGATGACGAGCTTTTTACATAGAAATCAATGAGAAAATTAGAAAATTGGGGTACCGAGGGCATTTTAAGGCCTTCTAATGCATTTAATTTCATTCGGTTGCATTTTTAGGTATGAAATTGCATAACATTTCATAGCATTGCATAATTTGCTTAATTTTACATTCATTACATAGGGAAAAATAATGAAAATTCATAAAATTCATGCATACATGGCTCATACATATCTAATATTATCCATACATCATGGTTTAAATAACAGAAAGAAGAAATAGATCCTAAACAAGCTATTGGCCCCTCCGACGGCGCTGATGGGGTCCTCTAGTGGATGATGTTGCTCAGCTAGAACCTCCAGGTGGGTCAGCAAACCCGCGAAAGCTTGCTTCATCTTATGCCCCATTCTATAGGTATGGAGGGCCCACTCAGTGGTAATCTTTAGAAACAAGATGGCAGAGTTAGAGATACTTTGCTAAAGATCATTTCTAAAATCAAAGTTAAAGATTAAATATAAATATACCTCAGGATTGTAGGGGAAAGCAGGTTTCCAAGGATGGACCACATCTACGACATTATATGTCTGCATCGCACCGGTGCCATCATTATAAGAAATCTCCCCAGTAAACCAGTGATTAAAGCCTAAAGGGACCCTGGCTGGATCAGTGTAATGCCTTGGAAATTCTCATAAGAGCATAATAACATAACTATTTATCTGATTGGGAACACCAAAATAATTAAGGAAAATTTTTGAACCACAGTTAGATTTCATTTGTGATATTGTCCAGAAAAATATCGATGTTAATTACACTGCCTGGGGAAATAGCAGCCTGGTTGATTGATAAATTTCTAATTCAAACCAAGGGGTAAAGAATCATATATCTATATATATGTGTGTGAATTTTTGGTGAAAAGAAAAAGTTGAAAATTTTTTTTGAACACTGATAATTTGAGTAATAGAAAAACCGTAAATAAGTCAAACTTTATGGGTATTGTGGGAAACACACTGTTTGAGTTCCTAAAATTATTTTTATAATAAAGTACAGATAAAGGAAGTCATTTCAGTTCTCACTTTGAAACTTGATTCTCAACAGAATTAATAGAATAAATTACAGAAGGAAATGGGGTCAAAGTATAATTATTAGAAAGTTTAAGGACCTAAGCATAATTTGCCAATCTTACTTACTATATAAGCATGCCTTAGCCTTTTTTGCTTCATCTTTTCTTCCTTCCTCTTGCTTGGCTAAACCACCACTCCACTTCCTCCACCAAATTTTCAATCAAAATCAAAAGAAAACCTAAGAAAAACCTTGATCAAACCATTGATTCTTCAATTTTCAACCTTGATTTGCTTGAAAATCAAAGAATTTCAAGAATCATTTGGAAGGAAATTTCAGGTGGTTCATTCTTCTAAGGTAACAAGTTGATTTATTTGGTCTAATGGTTGATTTAGATGTATTAGAATATAATTAGAATGGGTTTAGTGTTAATTAGCATCAATTGATGCATTTGATAGATTTTCCCCAATTTGGAAACACTAGATTGAAGTTGTGTGATTTAAATCTTTGAATTAGTGTTAGTTGATGTTAATTAAGCTTAGATTATGTTAATTGGAGGCTAATGGATGAATTATTTGTGATTGATTTGGAGTAGAAAAACAAGATTTGGAAGAATGCCACTTTTTCCTCCATTAAGGATTTTGGTGGAAAATCAATTTTGATAGCCATTTGGAACTGTGAGATGAGTTTAATATGCATCATTTAATATGCCTAATGCATTGGATTGTTGATTGGAAGTTTCCCCTAATTTCCCATTATTGGCCGAATTGAAATTTATTATTCATCCATTGGTTTTTGCTTTGTTTTTCTTCATATTTCCTAAGCCAATTTGATCCATTAAATGTTATTTATTGTTAGATATCTATTGCTTATTGATTTGCCTTGATTGATAACTTATTTTTGATCATATGGACAATGTCAATGTTGCACTATAACCTAGCCAAATTATCCATTCAATGATGCACACCATATGTTTGATAAAATGCCTAGTTCCTTTGTCACAGGCCTATCATTTGTTTCATTCATAGGCCTACCATTTGAATGTCATTGTCTCCAGCAACATTGGTATACCAATTGTGCCAACCATTTGATCATTGATGACCATCCTATGTTCCAACTCAATGTTAATTGCTAAACCTACTGCTATTGTTTACTTACCTCTTATTGCTTATCCATTGCTTATTTGCAGTCTCGTTTGATTTATTCACGAACTATTGTTTGTTGATCAAATATTTGTCATATATTATATCATTGACTTGTTTCCATGATTATATTTGTTCTAATGTGATTTGACGGAGCTTCCTCACTAACGAGGTAGTGGGTAAATACCATCGGCAATATGCACATTGTATATTGGATACCCTAGCTGGGAAGGGTTAACTGTCCTAGCCATAAGACCTGATCAGTCTTATGTTTATTGATATGTGATTGACATATGATATATGAGTTTCATGGCGCATCATCTATTTTATCTATGTGATATGAGCTTCATTGACTTGTTCATTGATTCTACAGTCCTTTACTGTATTCAAATTCCTTATTTTGTTATCAGCTTGCAGAATAATATTTATTGGTTATCTGCCTATTGTTTATTGATATCCTATCCATTTCCTTGGAGTGATGCATATTAGATTCACTTAGTATTTTATACATACCTTTTCATTTGTTTCCCTTTCCAGGTGCAGAGTAGAAGACAGATTCCCAACTTTTATTTTTTCAAGGAATTCTACAGTCTAGCTTATCAGTGTAATTAATTTTAGCACTGTACTTTTCTATGTGTATAATTGCTCCATGGGTTGTATGAATGACATAGTTAGACTATAATTATTATTTGTATGGTATAATATAAACTTAAGTATGAATTTGGCATATGATGAAGATGGTTACAGCCAATTGCATAATGAGTTACAGAGAAAGAGACTGATTACATAATGGATATTAATTAAGTAATTGATTAATAATTTGATAGGAATTGATATTAGGTTCTATGGGTATCGGTCGCCTTTGGCATCTCCTACATCCTAGGACCGTCATGTTCCAAAATCGGTATGTGACAGAGGTGGTATCAGAGCATAAATTATAGATGAATAGTAATTATATTCAGAGTAATAGATTTAAGTAAACCATGGAGCATAGGAATTCATGTTCCGTCTTTTGTTATATTCGTCGAGTATGTATAAGTATTCTGCTTTTCTGTAATGTACTAAGTTCGTTGTTTCTATTTTTTGACAGTTTGACAGAGATGTCTGACGACAGAGACAAAGAGGATACCAGAGAGGTAGAGGTAGCCTCTAATGAGTCCCTTGTCAGAGAGATTACAAAGGACCCTTTCAGATCACGACGGATGATAGAGGAGACAAGGAGGAGTGATGACCCTTGGACGATGAAGATGATGCAGAGGATGATGGATTTACATCGAGAATTAGCATAATTGAGGTGGGAAAGACAAAATATGTCGCCACCTCTAATAGCACCAATAGTGCCACCTCTTGTTGCACCAGCTGCTATACCAGTTGTACCTACACCAGCTCTAGTACAACTAGCAGTAGTTCCTAGAAAGCCTATTGTATAGGGAGCTTGCAGAGTTATTATGTTCAACTTTCTGAAACTTAATCTACTTGAGGTTCTAGGTGACAGAGGTGATGAGTCGATTGATTTCCTAAAGTATATTTAGAAGGTAGTGAGGAGGCTACTTTGTTTCGATGTCAGAGCAGTTGAGCTGGTTGGGTTATTGTTGAAAGAGAAAGCCTGGACTTGGTTTTCTCGATGTATGGAGCCCAGATTATATGGCGATCATCCTATTACCTGGGTAGAGTTCAGATAGGGACCGATTGATGAGTTCTTGACAAAAGGGGTGAAAACCAGGAATTTGATTCTGTTTGAGCAATTAGAGTAGTGTAATAGGAAAATGGAGGAGTATGCTAAGGAGTTCATTATATTGAGCAAATATGCTACACAAATTGCTCTTATTGTGGCAGATTTGATCAGCAGATTCGGGAGAGAATTGCATGCCTCACTTCATAATGCCCTTCTTTCTACAGAGTTCACATATCTGACTATTGTTATTGTAACACCTCAGTTTAAAACTTTGAACTTAAGCTTTAAAAGGAAAACTTAAGAGATGTTTATTATGCTTGAAAGTTATATATTAATGCATGTTTATGCTTGAATTGAATGTTTATGCATGTTTTAGAAAGTTTCACACTTGTATAGTGTTTACAATCCCATGGCATCATTTTATGCTTGATTAAATCTAACATTGGATGAAATGATAAAGAAATGGATGGTTGGATGAGTAGGTTTCACCATTTCTATCATAAGCCTAAAGTATTGAATCAAACCTTTGATATTTAGGTAGATTTTTCCCACCACTTGTCACGACCCAACCAGAGAGTCGCAACGATCCTTGGGTACGGGTGTTGCATAAACGACCAGTACCACGAAGAATCCAATAACTATCTATATGTCATGAAACAAACAAAATAGCTTAATTAACTTAAGAATGCTGAAGAAAATTCGACAGCATCTCCTCTATAATAAGACTATGCCCAAAAACAAAGCAAGCACACAACACTTCTATTATCATCCACAATCAATCACAAACCAAGGATCCCTCTGGATCTCCAACAACAACTCAATATAATCCATATCTGAACATTCAAACATTTACATATATAGTATAACATATACATCCAAAACATTATTAACATGCAATGCTATATAGATGCAAGCTTATACTTATATCTACATGTCACTTCCTAAGTTATAGTACCATGGAACTACTATTCTATACATTATTTACATAATATGTTGGAGTTTGATATATACATGCTCACTAACAATCTCTAAGGCAGAAGTAGAATATGCCAATGGAAAGCGTGCCTCACTGAAGACCTGAAAGATTAAAACACTAGGAGAATGAGTATAAAAATACTCAGTGAATCCAAATGTATAAAGATGCAGTAAATGCTCAATAACAACGTAAATGCCAATATATAGCCTAAAGAATTAAATAAAGTATAGCAACTGAATAATAAAACAAATAATCTTATAATTATTAATATAATAACCATTTAAGCAGTAAAAGATAGCACACATATGATATAGCAGGATAGGGTTACTTTTTACACATCAATACTTAGCACTATCATAAAGTGCACTAGGGAATATACGTCCCTCCCTAGTAGGGGTCCCATAATTACATAACTCTCATAAAGGATATTTTCCTTATGACTAGAGAATATAACATCCCTCTCTAGTAAGGGTCCCATAAACACAGTTTGCACACAGTCGATGGTCTTTACCCGCTATACCATCGCAATTGCTCTATTTTAATATCATATGAATGTGCATCTACAAATAGTAAATAAAGTATATTTATACCTCATATGGATGTAGAACAATCATATATACATAAATGAAGAATAATGGAACAAAATTGGAACAGGCTACCAAATTACGGGTCCGTTTTGGGATTTTTAAGTAGTTTCTAGTTAACTGAGTTATCCAATGAATTAGGTGGATCATGAGGTACCATTTTGAAGCTTAGGTCGGGACTAGATGATTGGGCCAAGTGGTGGCCCAATTGGCTTTCTGGTTTTCATTTTATGGCCTATCAAAGTTTAGGACAATTTAGGTAGTTTCGATGAGTTTATTTACGGGCCAATTGACACTTTATGCACTTTTGGGTAACAAACTTCATATTTATAATTCAAATGATTTAATATGATATAAATCATGCAAATCATGCATAATTATACAAAAGGACTCACCTTAATTACATCCAACTATTCTCCCAAGTCTAATGCCTCCGAGCCCTATTCGGCTTGCCGTTCAACACTCCAGTCGGGAGTTTTTGACGGTTCACCTATTACCACAAATAATACTCCAATAAGATATAAAATCATTACAAAACTGTCACAACCCAACTTAGGAGCCATGACGGTCCTAGGGTACGGGTGATGCTTATGCTACCAATACCACGAAGAACCCATCAATAAAACTATATGGCATGCATACACAAATAAGCTTAATATAACTTAAGCAATACAAGAAAAATCGGGTAGCATCTCCTCTATTTAAGGAGCATGCCCTGCTGCTAAAAACACAATTAATACACTTCTATAATCAATCTCAACCAACTCAAATAAACAGATCCCTCTGGATCTCCACAATTTCTCAAACTCAATCTCAAATATGATCAACTATATATAAATATTAACTTATACTCCAAGCCAAACACTTTATATACAAACTCAATGCAACAA
>CANXYC010408506.1:0-37532 GCA_948193065.1 Aleurites moluccanus
TATTTTTTATTTATATATATACTCTTGATTTTGATTTATTGAAATTTTTTTATTGTGTTTTTTTATATCGATTTAGCTCAATATATATATATATATATATATATATATATATATATATATATATATATATATATTGTTTCAACAAATTCAATGAAATATTTCTACATTCTATTTATTATATTCAAAAATTACTTTTTAAATATTATTTTAAATATAATTAAATCAAGATCAATGTAATATGATGTGGAGAGTGTTTGTTTCGAATTCTTGGACCGCTTAAATAAGAAGAAACAGAAACAGAAATCTAAATAGTTTATGGGTCAGTTAGGTCGGGACCCGTTTGGTCTTCTGAGAACAGCTTAATTTGAGTTTTTATCTGCCATAATCCAATGAAAAACGGTCCAACGAATCAAACTCATAATTAAAGCAATGGCTAACAGTCTTTTTATGTCAAATTCTAACATTTAGGCTTTCATTTTGACAGTTTTATATTTTTTATTTATTTTTTATAGTTTCCTTATTTAATTTAGATAAAAAAATTTATTAGTGTATTTTTTTTAAGACAATTATTATGTAATATTTTTATTTTCATTATAATGTAGATTTTATGATTTATTTTCCCTAAAATTTGACAGCTTTTGATAAATAAAACATTCAGTTATTTATTTATGAGTTACACACTTTTATTTGAACTCTTATATGCTGCCACATAATAAAAAACAAACTCATTTTATTAAATTAATCAACTTTTACGAATAAGCCTTTCTTATTTATCAAAGTATATATATATAACCATCTCGATATTCAAGGCAAAATGACTCAGGTGTAGTAAAAAAATTATTAGTTAATAAATAAATTTTCATATAACTCGTTGAATTTTAACTTTTTACATAAAAAATTTATCGGTCCACTCTAGATACGGACTGAAATGAAGGTAATGGGGTTTGAAAATTTGTATTTTTTACAGAACTAGTGACTTGCACTTTGAGGAGGTGGATAAGTGGCAATAGCAGTTCTCAAAGTCAATTAGATTAAGGATGATAAAAGTTGCAGCCTTGCAGGCTCCTTGGTATTTCTCTGTTTCAGTGTTTGCATAATTTTGTATTGTATCTGATTCCATATTTGATGTACTGAATTTGATATTGGCGTACTGAATTCCAGATTTCTAGGATGTTGTTTAAATCAAATGCGTCATGGTGCTTGTAGTATTGAGTGATCAAACATTCTTCTATCCTTCCCTGTCTTTTTAATCAATGATAAATCCTGGTGATACTGATTTTATCTTAAATGGTAACTTATCCTGATTTTATACTATCACTGCCTTCTTCGCTTGGGCATGATCATTTGCAAACTTGCACTAAGTGTGTACATGAAAGCCTAGTAAATTCACTGAATGAAAGATTTTGATTTTGATTGGTTTTTGTGTCATCTCTTTCAATAATTTTTTACTTAGTACTTAACTCATTTAAAATTAATTTTTTAATTTTTTTCTTATAAATAAAAATATATTTAGACTTAGTTTGACACAATTTATAAAAATAGTTTTTCATATGAAAAAAAATTCTATTTTTAAAAATGATACTTTCAAAAACAATTAATTGTATATTTGTGTTTGGTAAAATATAATATAAAAACTGTTTATAAACTTATAAGGGTATTTTTGTCTATTAATTTTTTAAAATCAGCTACGCGTTTAATCTAAAATTCATCTATTTTGAAAAGTTTTAATTTTTAACTTATCCAAATAGTTAAATTTTAGCTATCTAGATAATTATTTTTATTAATTTTGATATTTACCAAATACTATAAACTGAGTTAAAATCAGTTTCTCATTCAAAAAAATTGTTTTTTCCTTTTCATAAATTGTGCCAAAACGGACACTTAGAAAATATAAAAAGCAGTTATATTATTAAAAAATTTATAGTATATATATTATTTAAAATTATTTTAATTGATTGAATTTATAAAATAAGTTATACACTCAAGCAGCCAATCAAGGAGTGAATTTTTCCCAATTCGGAAGTAATGAAGCCAAAATAGTGGGTGATAATTGACGTGGCAAATCCTTCAAATAAATATTTAAATAAATAAATGAAAATTCAGCAAACTTTCTAGACTCAATTAAATAATAAAATATAAATCAGGCAAAATTATTTGATACAGTGGCGTGGGAATTCAGGTGTTTGTTTTGGTCAAAGATTAAAGCCATCATTTTGACTTTGGTAACAGATTTATTACGTAAATAAGTCATTAAAAGAAAATATTTTATGCAATCCATTTGCCGTCTAAAATGACTAAGTACCAATCTCCTATGAGAGAGGGAAAAACTAAAATTGAAGAAATGAATTAATACTCTAAATCTGTTAATCAAGATAATAATAATAATAATGATAAGCACTAAAATTGACTGATGGCAATTCAAACTCCTCAATAATATAATTTCTTAATTAAGTATATCACTACAATTACTTATTATTACTCCTCAAAATTATAATTAATGTGTGGCCAAAATTAGTGTGAATTGTGACATCATTAATGCATTTAATGCTTTGAACTTCTTTTTTTTTTTAATTATTATTATACACAGTATAATATTAAATTTAAATTATTATAAATATGTAAAGTATTAAAATTTGATTTGTTAATTGTATAAATATTATAATTTAATATGTGAAAAGATAAATTTAAAAATTAAATATGCAATTTTATTATTTAAAATGAAATCAGAAAATAAATTTTAAATAAAATAAAAATTAATTACGTATAAAAAATTAAATTTAAATTTATCAAGTATATAAAATTTAAGATTAAGTGAATTACATAATTTTTTTTATAAATTAATAATTTTTTTTTAAAAATAAATTAAATTTATCTGAATTTATACATAATTTTATTTCTACTTACAATCACTCAATTTTAATTTTACTGTTAAATCAAAATTCCTTTAGTTTTAAATTTTAATTTGAAAATATGAATTTTAGGATATCAATATTTCAAATTGATAGGAAAAAAATTTCTTATTTTGCAGACTAATACTCGATTTTTTTTAGCATTCATGAAAATAGATTTATTTTTTGGAGGGTCAAGACAAATTTTTCTCCCATCATTTTCCACTGCATAGCCGATTTCACACATAACAGACAAGAGTGAAAACAAATCATTTATTGACCAGACTTGTTAGGCCAACATGAATTTCTATCTTATTTCTAAACACATTTTAAAGAAAAAAAAAAAACCTGAATTTTCTTAACATATTTTAGACACATTCTATTCTCTTTCTAAACCCTCCAAAACATGAATATTACTATATTAAAGAAAAATAATAATAATAACTTTTATGAATATTACTATATTATTATGATGATGACAACGACGATGATGATGATGATCATCATCATCATTATAATAAGATATTGACTAGAGAGAGCAGGTAAAATATCACATGGCCAGAGCTTAATCTTATTCCTCAAGTCTGCGCCACAGAAGCGCTCTTTAGTCAAAGGTTATTATATTGTGGATCAGCCTACGATAGTTCTATACAACCCCTTTAGTCTGATCGTTCGATTAAAAAACTGTATACAAGGTGGCAATACAATACGTCATTGATTGCTTCCTCCACCTTGAAGTTGAAAAAAAACTGCAATCTCTCTCTGTTTCCCTCTGGCACCTGGTCATTGATTTCTTGTTGGGTTTTGTATTTTTGTTCTCTTTTTTTGCCACTTTCTTGCAGTAGGCCTTTTTTTTTTTCCTTCCTCTTTCTCTGTGCCTGTAATATCGTATTTGTTGTAAGTTGTGCGTTCTGTTTTTGTATCTTTTGGCTTTGGAGTGTCTATTATTGGTTTCTTAGTTAGCGTATTTGATTGGCTGTTGAAGCTATGGAATAGAAAATTTCAATCTTTTTCAAGTTTCTTTTCCTGTTTCTATGGTTTTCTGTTATGGCCATGTCAAACAATCTCCATCGTTGTTTCTTGAGAATCATCTATGTGGTTCTTGCCTTTTGCTGTGTCTTATTCTTGGGTGCTCTTAAAGGTGAGTCTTTTAATTGTTTTTGCACATTTCTGGAGTATTTAATTACATGTTTTTTTTTTTTTTTTAACTTCTTTTGAAGTTTACATGTGAATTTTATGATGGATTTTTGGGATTGCTATTGAATTTTGCAGCTGTGATAGTGGGTCCTTTTGCTGCTTCAATATTAATAGGAGGGAACGTTGGGGTGATTTTGGGGCTGTTTCCTCTTCATGTTGTCTGGACTGTCTACACCCTTGTAAAGTAACTCCAATGGAAATTTCTCTTTTCAATTTTTGTTTTTGGGATATTATGTATTATTTTAACTTTCTTCTTCTTCTTAACTTTTATCTTCCTAAAATAGTCAGTTTTACTTGATATGGCAATTTTTGGTGTCTGCAGGACTACTAGATTTGATGCACCACTGAAAGCTGCCCTTTTGATTACTTTACCTGTTTTATTTGGCATATGGCTGGGTTTAAGCATAGCTGTGAGTGTTCTTGTGGGACTGGGATATGGCTTCTTTACTCCTTGGGTTTCCACTTTTGAAGCCTTTAGATATAATACTGAATCCAAGAAATTCTATCATTGTGTTGTGGTAAGTTTCTTATTCACTTCTATTACTTGATTTCTAATTCTCATCTAGTTTAGTTCCCACTATCTGATCATGTGAAAGTGAAACTTCCTATTTATGAAACATTATAGGATGGAACCTGGGGAACCATTAAAGGAAGCTGTACTGTAGTTACAGATTTTGCAGATATTTGCTATCATTCTTACCTGCTATACATGAAGGAGCTGCGTGATTCCCCTGCTTCAAATGAGCAACGAACTCTTAGGTAACTCTAGTATTTTCACTATTATATTGCTCTTCTAATTGCTTTGCAGTAATATATTGTTCAATGTTCAAGTTATGATTTGCTGGGCCGAGGACTGTAGGGACAAAAACAACAATTTTATTTTAACAATTTTATCATTTGAGCCTGAAAAGTCTGTTTTACTATTTAGAAGTGAGTTTTTTAATATTCCGATATCAAGCCATATATAGAAGAGCAGATTAGAAATTTTCATTTGCTATTGTTGAGAGTTCATTCTTTGATTTTGTCTGGTAGGTTAATTCATGTGCCTGGATCTATCATTGCTGGGCTGATGGGGCTAATTGTGGATATTCCTCTTTTTACTGCAATTGCTATAATTAAGAGTCCATATATGTTGTTCAAGGGCTGGTTCCGATTGATACATGATCTCGTTAGTCGAGAGGGTCCATTTCTTGAAACAGCTTGCATTCCCATTGCTGGGTTGACAATCCTTCTGTGGCCACTTATTGTTGTTGGGAGCATACTAGTGAGCGTTTTCTCGAGTATCTTCATTGGATTGTATGCATCAGTTATAGTGTATCAGGTGGGTTCACAGCTGAGCACAAATATTATTGCCATTTATCATCTGGGAACTCACCCTTCAGCATTCTTGTGGATGCAGGAAAGATCTTTCCGGGGAGGTATAGCTTATGTGATTGCAATGGTTGCAGAATTTGATGAGTATACAAATGATGGGCTCTACCTTAGGGAGGGGACCTTCCTTCCAAAGTAATCCTTTTCTCTCTTCATTCTCAAATGTGTGGATCTTCAGCCCTTAAAAACAATACTGCTGTCTCTTGTCATTTTGCAATTTTGATTTTTAACTATCAAAATCACATTGCTCACAGCCAGGCCCCGCTATCGAAAGAAAAAAGCCTCCAACTCTTCTGAGCTTTCTGTTGGAAGAAATCATGGAAAATTGGTTTCTAGCTCTGGCATTACAGAAGCTTCTTCTGCAAGGTTTGTCCCAAGCTTGGCTCCTTCAAGATCTGTTAGGGAGACAATTCAAGAACTGAAAATGGTTCAGGTATTTTAGTGTTATTACTGATATGAAGTACAAATGTCCTGTTCTTAGTGCTTGAACTAATCTTTTTGCATGTTAGAATAAGCTATAGTTTCTGCTATTATTTATGCTTCTAGGTACTTTGATTATGCAACCTTTGGCAGACTGGTAAAATTGTTTAACATGTTTCCGCAGTATGCTACTGGTTTTTGGAGGGATATGAAGTGGTAGTGATGCAATACAAATTAATACCTTAAGTTCTAAATTGTGTAAGATGAATACATGGAATATGATACATCTGTCGATCCTTAGGATTTGAAAGGCCTCCAAGAGGATAACTATTATGAATGTAGAAAACTAATACATATTCCTCTTTGAGATGAATTTTGGCAGAATAATTTTGACACTGCCAAAATTCAGATGCAAATAGTAATATGCATTCATTACAAATTTTGGAATTCAAATCTTTCTCAAAATTTTATTTGGAACTTAGCCATTTAACTATTATTGTTGGCTAAAAAAGAAAGTTGGTATGTTCAGTGGATAATAACTGCTATACCAAGCTATAATAGTGGATTCCTAAGTCAAAACTGATAGAGGCGTATTTATCAGGTTTTGTATACAATTTTTAGTAGTCAAATTTTGTGCTTTTTCTTTTCTTCTTCTTTTTTTCAGGTGTAAGAAAGTTGGTGATATATATATATATATATATTGATGTTTCTCTAAATGTAACAGATTTGGGGAACTATTATGAGATCGTGCGAAACAAGAGGCAAGGAACTTTTGGATGCTGGTGCAATATCACTTGCTGATCTTAATGACTGTCTGAAGGCCAAGAGTGGCAATGAAGGAGCCATTGTTGGTGTTGGATTACCTTGTTATTCATTGCTGCATACTCTCCTCGTCTCTATCAAATCCGGTTCAGATGGTTTTTTGCTGGTTGATGGTGTCGAAATAACCCATCTCAACAGACCAAATGACAGATTATTTGACTGGTTCTTTCAACCTCTAATGGTTGTAAAGGAACAAATTAGAGTCATCAAATTGGAAGAAGGTGAAGAAAGGTTCTTACAAAAAGTAGTTCTTTTCGGAAATGATACACAACGGATAGAGGCTTGGGATAATGACAGTTTAATACCTCAAGAGGCTCTCAGAGCTGCTCAAATACAGGGCCTCAGTAGAAGGTATGAAACTTTTCCAGCACCCCACAATCTAAATAATTAAATGAGTGAATGGACTAAATTTGCTTCTAAATTTATGCATATTTTTCATTTCAATCTCTATTCAATTGTTGGAAAAACCCAAAAATATAAACAAAGACTTAAACCTGATTTAATTTTCAATTGCTTCCATTGATTGTCAATAATTTCGGGGACCTTGCTATTTTTTTTTTTAAATCTGTTTAACCCTTGTTATATTGGTAGTGTATGCACACCATTAAACTGCAACATACATAAAATTTTGTGTTTATTAGCTGTATTGAATAACAATAATATAATTGATTAGACCATGCAATTTTTTGTCAACTTTCCTTCTTTCTGCTCAGAAAAATCTAAGCTACCATTCAATGTCCTGATAACAAATGTGCCTACAGGATGTTAGGGATGGTGAGAAGTGTATCAAAACTTCCTACTTACAGAAGGAGATTTCGCCAAGTCGTGAAGGTATTAATATCATATTCTACAGAGAAGGAGGGTGCTGTGAGATCAAATTCCATAAGGTCAGTTGCCAGCATCGAGGATGCAGTGTGATGTTTCGTCTTTATTCCCTTTCTGGTTTTGTATGGAAAGCTCCTAGTATATGAATTGCTCTAAGGTTATGGATACGTTAATTCCTGTAGAACTAACTATGTGTTGTTAACATTAAGAAAGAAAGATGCTCCATTAAAGGAACTATCAAGTTCCATGTAATTGATTTTCTTCACAATTAAGCTTGTGTTTTTTGTTGGTAAATTTACTGGAAATAGACATTTTCTAACAAGTTAGGCGATAACGAAGGTGTGGTACTATAACCTGAAAAAAATTCTCAAGTAAAATTTATTTGAATTTTATAATTTCTAAAAATTCATAAAATGTACAAAAACTTCTAGAATATAAAATTTTACACAAAATGACTTGATTTTATGAATTTTTTTAATAACTTTTAAAAAAATATGATTTTGCATATTATTTTATAAAATCACATTTTTTACATAAAGATAATTTTATAAAATTCTTCAAAATTTTATAAAAAAAAAAAAGTCATTTCGAATACTATTTTGTAAAATAATAATTTTTACACAAAATTGCTTCCTTTTATAATATTTTTTCAAAATTTATAAAAAATTCATTTTGCACATTATTTTATAAATCATTGTTCTTTAAAAAAAAAAAAATTAATTTTACAAAATTTTCTGAAATTTTACAAAATATGAGTTGCTTTGCATATTATTAATTATAATTTTATGGAAAATGACTTGAGATTTACAAAATAACACGCCGTATAATACTTTTGTTAATTTTTTTGAAAATTTTGTAAAGATTAAATAAAATTTTACCTGAAAACATGGTAGAAAATGTCCTCAATGATAGTTTTAAATATGAGTGATCATGGTCATGAATTATCCGACCTGTATTATATATCTGAACTATTTGTAAATAGAGATATTAAATTTCCGAATACTTTATTCACATCCAAATTAAATTAGTCTCATTAATATGAAGTGATTTGAATCTAAATATTAATAAATAATCGAACCAAGAATTGAATTGAATTGAATCATATCCAAAATATAAAAAAATTCGAATTGATTAGTAATAAATAATTAATATATATATATATATAATACACTACTATTTGTATACATACATAGTAATTAAATTTATTCAATTTAGATTTAAATTATTATCCATACATACAAATATTATATATACAAAATATAAATCTATATATACAAATGTAGTAATTAAGTTATTGAATTTAGGTATATGATCGTATTTTATATTTTTTTGAAAATTCAATAATTATAGTTGTTTTGTGATAAATTAATTATGATATGTTCGGATACATTTTAAGTTAATAATTTTTATATTTAAAATTTTAATTTAATAATTATGATCTGTCATAAATTAATTTTAATTTGAATGAATAATTTTCATATTTAATTTTAATTTTATATAAAAAAATAACTAAATAACCAAAGATTCTCAATTTAATAGGTCCGATTTAAAATAATCAAAAAATAAAATTAAATAAAATCATTACTAATTTAGTTTAATTTAAATATTTTATAAAATCAATTCAGTTCGATTTCTTTATTTTAAAATCTCTAAAAATTTAATTTAATTATGAAAATTTTCAATCTCCAAAATCAAACTGTACTCATCCAAAACAATGTTTTTAGACTAGTCCCAAAAACAAAAAAAGGAAAACCTTTGACTATGAGGCCATGGTTAGGCTTGGCTTTGAGTTTGAAGCTTTGATTACATCAGAACAAGTACTATCCTTTGAAATCATTTGGGCTTTACAGTTTGCCCATTTCTTTTTTTCTTTTTAATTAATTATTAAAGAAGAAGTTCAAAGGTCAAAATTCTAGAGAAAGCGGGGTCCACGGAAACAGGATAATTGGAGCGTTTGTTGAGGAGCAGCAGATCCAAGAGGTTGGTGACGCCAGCCATAGCCAGCCTAACTTTGCCCTCAAATCCTCTATACACTCACTGTTATGAGAAATTTTTAAGAAAATATAATTAACATATTAGATTATGTCATTGATGATTTAATAAATCAACTTAATACATATTTATAATTTAAATAATTAAATATTATATTTATTTCATAAAATAATTATTATTTAATATAATTAATTAATATTATTTATTTCATAATCTAACATAATAAATTAAAATAATTTAATTCTTTTCAATCGTTATTTTCTCTGTTATTTTTATTTTTCGTTTAAGATTTTACACACATATAAAGTTATAAATAAGGTTTATTATTGTCTAATTTTTGTTTTTTTAAACAAATTAATTTTAAAGGATTTTTATTTATTTTAATTTTTTTTTCTAAATCATTCAGTAAAAAGATGTTATAAGAAACAACAAATATGTTATGATTTAACAAATTTTATTTTATATTTTTCTTACACCATTCACCATTTTCATTTTTTCTTCTCCTTTGTCACTATCAGTATCATCGCTACCACCATGCATTGCGGTGATCGCCAACCATAACCGCTAAATGTTATACATACCGATGTCGTCTTCATGCTATGAACATTGTCCCATCTCTTCTGTTGTTGCTGCCATTATCATCTTCAATATCATTGCTGCCATCATCATCATGTTTGCTACCGTTACATCAATGATCATCCCATTTTCTCTATTGCTGTAATCTATATATTGTCTTGCTACCGCTACCGCTACCGCTACCACCATTGTGGCCGTTATTAACACCAAAACCATGATATTTGGCCTACACCGTGATTACCACACCCCACCTTTTATGTCATTGCCGTACAACTTGCTATCACCTTATCCGCCACTCCTTCTCATTCCCACGCTCACTTGCACCATCACTCATATATGCATGTGTGGTATATATTGTGTTTTGAAACAATATAATAATTTTTACACATGAAAAAATTGAAATAATAATTAAAATCTTTTCAATAAAAAAAAGGATAAAAAACTTTCTTTAGCTTTTTAAAATGAAATAAAAATGTTCGAAATATAAACTATTTTTAAGACACTTTCACCTATAAATTTGAATTCTTAGGTTGTGTGATTCTATATATGAATATGGTTTCAGAGGCTCTCCAACCAAAAGGGCTTAGAGTTTGATAACAAGCAAGCCTTCAATATATTTATTTTTCAATATATTTATTTACAGTTTTAGATGCGCGTGATTTCAAGCTTATATATATGCTTCCTGCCCATTTAACTGACACCATAATTTCTTGGCAACATCCTCGGAGGAAAATTTTAGGATTAATTGTGTAAATATTACATTGAAATTACTTTCGTATCTTTTTTTTTTTCTGGTGAAAAGCCACACGTAGAATAAATATATACAAGTTGGTGTTTGTCCACTTAGAAATCTCCCATCTTGATATTTAAAAGAGAATTAATTAGCACCAAAATCAATAGTTTAATCACACCCATTAAATATGAACAAACTATAGCTGACTATAACAATTGAACTAGACATTACCCTAAAATTCTAATACTTTATAATTAATTACACCTATTAAATGTTAACAACTCATTGCTGACTATAACAATTGAACTAAACTATACCCTAAAATCCTAACAAATATAAAACTAAATTTTGTTATGTGAATCTAAACCCTTGATGCTTTCTTAGCTTATTACCAAGTCTATGTTTATTTCAAAATTAATCTGAAATTGATATGATGAAATGAAAAAGGTAAAAACGACAGATAATTAAATTTTATATTTCATAAAAAGTAATGTTATAAATCAGTATGAATTTGATTACTTTTTTACTTTTCATGTGTATTATTTTCAATTAATTTCCCTTTCCCACACAATAATTCTGGAACCGAAAAAAGCAAAACGTAAAAACTTTTAAGAGCATTTTCACATGGGGATAAGATCGGCTTTCAATTTCTCAACACGTGTCCGTTCCTTGCACGGCATGGTCCGTGCACTTGCCTCTCTTCTTTCTACCCCAACCATATTCCACCATTTACCCATCTCTGATCTCTCTCTCTTTTTTCTGAAAAAACTCTGATATTTTTCTTTTGCTCTATGATTTTTATTACCAAAAAGAATAAAAATAAAATTCTACTCCTTAATAAATGAAGAAATATCCAAAAAAAAAAGGTCCAAAATAGAGAAAAATACAGTTTTCCAAAGGAAAACGACGAGCTAAAAAGATTCCTCTTTTTTTTCTTCGAGAGAAAAAGGAAGCTAATGCAGATAAAATGGAAACTGTGATATAAGGTACCAGATACCAGTAATCGAAGTAAATATAAATTTGGCAGACAAACAGACAGAAAGAAATAAATAAACAAATTATAAGAATCGAAATCTAACTTTCGTTATTCAACTGTTTGCTCTTCACCAGGTGGATTTTTAAGCAATTTCTTCTTTGCAGAAACAAGAAACTAGTAAAAAGAACAAACAGAAGCTAAAAATTCTAATTACTGATAGAGAAGGAAAGATAACTGTACATGATTAAACCACCAATTATGAGTGGGAGAAATAAAAGATGAAGAAATGACCTAGAGAAACAACTAGCTCACTAGAAATTTAAATTTAGAAGCAACAATACCTACCTAAAGTAGTGGTGATAAAATTATCAAAGATGAAACTGATGAGCAATACAAAGCCATTGTTTTTTTTTTTTTTTTTCATGGCTTTAATCGCACCCACTCGTACCGTCCTGGCAATGGCTCTTCCTTGACAATATCAAAATTATACCTGGCCATCAGAAAACAAGAAGGAAAAAAATTGAATTTCATTCCACTGTTAGACTCTTCATTTTCTCACTAAACAAACAAATTATTCAAAATTGATGCTAAAATAATGACAAATGCGCATGCATGATATAATTTGACTTCTTAATTCTAAAATTTAATTTAGTTTCCTTACTTGTCTGCAAATTGTTTTTGGATATTTTTCTCAGCTTCTGTGAAGAATTCATTGAGTTCAGATTCCGTTGGCATTTTCTCAGTCTCTGATCTGCGGCGATTATTCGCCTTAGATGATGATGGTCTAGCAGTGGAATCCAGTTCGTCAGATGATTCCGGTCGAAGCTGGCTTGACGGCGTGGTCTCTCTTCTGCTGCGCGTGCAAAGAACATGAAAATTAAGAATATTAGACTGTATAAATAGTTAAAATGATAGTGAGACAAACATAGAGAGAGAATTTTGAAACGGAAGAGGAATTAAATGGATCGGTGATAGTTTGAATTTCGAAAATTGAAGAGACTGAGAGTTAACAATTGAAAATTAAATTAAATTTAAATAAAAAATATTAAAAAATAAAAAATAATAAAACCTTTCTCTACAGTTATAATACACTGATGTTTCAACTTCAACGCTCCCGTCCTGCAAAAGTTAAAAAAAAAAAAAAAAATCAAAATTCAGAGAACCAAATTAATAGAAATTAAAGCGGGACAAACTGAAAATTCAAGTGGAATTCATAAATTCAGAATGAAATTTCACCTCCAGATCTGAAAATTTATTTTTAATTCTCTCATGATCATGACTTGATCCATTACTCGAACAACAAGAAGCCGTAGCGTGATCCGAGCTAGTACTAGAACATCTATTTTGAATAACAGTCCGGTGACCGGAATTAACTTCCGGTGAGACTGAGACTGAATTCTCAGGAGTTTTATTAATCATGACGCGTCTTCTGGTTCTGGTACTTGTATTACTTCTTAGTTCAATATACGATGTAGACATAATTAATTCTTGATTCTTGACTTTCCTTTTTCTCGGACTAGTAGTAGCAGCAACAGCAGCAGTAGCTGCAGCGGCGGCGGCTGCCAAAGCCAAAGCTCTAGCTCTGGTTCGAACTCCAACCTGAGCCATTTCCATCATCGAAATCTCCGCAATTCTCCTTCAACAGTACTAGCCCTAACCTTCTTTTCTCTCTATCTTGTTTGTTTGTGCTTTGTAGTGATGATGATGGTGATGATGGGAGAGAGGAGTTTTAACGGCGAGGATTGTGCTTTATGAAGGCAGAGAAGAGATGAAAGAGAGAGGGAGAGAGGCTAAAAGGACAGGTGAATTGCTAAATTGGTGTTATTTTGGTTGCGTGGTGGGGATGCTATTGGTGGTCCACGAGTTTCCGTTAATAGTGACGGAGACTATACCGTAACGGAAAATTTGACGGCGCCGTTATATAAGATCGTGCAAGGGAATGCACGAACTCTAGGCAAATAGTTGAAAGCCACGTGGACATTTGCACACGTTAACGGAATTATTAACAGTGCACCAGTAATGATTGTATCCTAAGGGTGAAAAATTTTAGATGGATCCGTACGGCGGAAGTTAGAAACCGTTCACTGAATGGTATGTTTGGTTGGAGGGATGGAAATTAAGAAGGAAAGAAAGGAGAAAGTGGGGGAGAGGGATTTAAGAGAGAATGAAGAACTACTCTTTTCTATAAAATACTTACATAGAAATTTAGTTCATACACTCAATTAATAAATAATAATATATTTTAATTAAAAAAATATTAAATAGAATAAAATTATATTTCTCCCACTCATATAAAATATAAATAAATTAGAGATATACTCATATCGATTCACTTTTATATAAGTGAGGAGTATAATTTTGTCATACTTAATAATTTATTTTTTAACTAATGTAGCTCTTTTTTTTCTCAGTGAAAAGACATCAATATATTTTTTTTTATTGAATGGATATATACACCAAGTATAGGTAAATCTTTCTCTTTTTTCCTTGTGTTGTTTGGCCATGGAGAGAGATATATAATAACAGTAACTTTTATTTTTCGCATATTAATTAAAAAGTCAACATGATGCACATCGGAATATAATCTAATAGTAAGTATATATTTTTCTATGTAATAAATTAATGATTGATTTCCTCAATCCCGATGCTCAAAAAAAAAAAAAAAGCCAACATAATATTTAAATTTTTATACACAATACACAAATGAAGGATAAATTTGCAATTATATAAAACATTTCCTTTTCCTCCATTATTTTCCTGTCAATTTAGGAGGATATAAAATTATAGTCCTCGAGAAAAAAAGGATTGAATGTCTTTCTTCCTTTTATTACTTCCCTACGACCAAGAAAATTAATTATCTTTCATCACCTTTCCTCCTCCCTTTTTCATTCTTCCACTTTTTCATCAAACCAAACATTGGCTGAATTACAAAATTGTTGTTACGGCTTTATAGAAATATCAATGGGAGCGTTAAGCGTAATTATAAAGTTTGATAGATTAAATTCAAGTAATTACTTATTGGCCCTTCAATATATTGGTGAACAACAAAAATGGCATGTGCTTGGCTTCCTGGATTGCTAATAAGGAAAATTAATCTTCTAATCTAATTTTAACTTTCGAGTAATTAGTAATTGTAATTGTTTTGAGATATTGTTAATCTCCCAATTGCAAATTAAGACGTTTAGCCTCATGATTGTGTAGTAGGTGTTGCACGTGTTTGTACTCAAATTTGATGTTTTTAACAAGACATGCTAATGATTTACTTCTGAAATTCATATTATGAATTTTTATTTATTTATTTTCTTATGATTAGATGGCATTAGAGTTAGTTGTTTTAACTTTATTTTTAGGTTTAGTATAGGTTCAATGATTTCTAACACAAACATAGAATAACCTATTTTATCTCATATATTTTGAGTAAATTGTTTTTTATGAAAGTCAACAACAAAGAAAGTCCTGCAAAAATAATTAACGAACTCCATTATTTTATCAATAAAAATGGAGGAATTTAATAACTTAACTTAAACCAACGGGTAAAATATTAACCATAATGAAAGTGTTTGAAAATAATTATGAAAAAAGTACTTTTCGATAATATAAAATTATTATTTTAAAAAATATTTTTACTAAATTTTTTTTTTGAATTTTGATACTTATAAAAAAACTTAATTAAATTCAAAACTCATTATTTATTTTTATTGCTGAATATTTAAATAAAAAATTTTAAATTAAAAACTTAATCTATTTTAATATTTTTATTTTATAAATTTTAAATTCTCAATTAAAAATCCAAACACGCACGATATAATTTATTAAAAGCTTGTTAGAGAAGATGTTAACTTTGTTACTTAGCACAGTTGGTGTAAATGCTAGCTAAGCATTTTACTGCTCGTGTGTCTTTATATAAAACTCTAAGACAACATTAATAATGATGATAGATAATTTTCCTATTCTTAGAAAAGTTGACATGATATCAAAGCATTTTCTAAAATTTTTCTCTTTTTTATAGATTTCTATCCTATTTTTTATTTATTTAAGTTTTCTTGCATTTTCTCAAAAAACAAATATATTTTTCCTTGATCAAAACCTTTTATTTTTTAATGAAAAATTAACAAAATCATACTATTGCTTCTAGATCCATTGTTACTTCTAGATCTACTGCAAGAATACAAGAATAACTTTCAAGTCCTTATTACCTTCATCCTAAAGAAAATCGGTCTCTCATCTTATTTTCGCCTCCTTTGTCTGGATCTTATTATCATTATTGGTTTAGGTCTATGAAAATGGCTTTACTCTTTAAAATAGGCTTCAATTCATTAATGAATTTATCTTTCTTCCAGTTTCAACATATATGATTTATACAGTCTGACAAAAATGTAATATGATGGTGCTATGTTGATTATAAAAGTTGTTTTTCAATTCATAGCACAAAGTATTATTTAGCTTGATAATACCTGTGATGTTTGAAAGGATCTCAATGATCTTTTTTCATAAGAAAATTATTCAATATTAAATCTATATCAAAATATCTTCTCTTACCAATAAGGAGACTTACTGTTAACTGATTACTTTACTCATCTTAAGATTTTATGGGATAAACTAATACATTTAAGGCCACTTTATTTATGCATCAATTGCAAATTCAAGGTTATACTGACTCAGTTTGGGGCACATGTCAATTGACACGCAAATTAATCACTGGCTACTATATTTTCCTTGGCTCTTTTTTAGTTTCTTGAAAATCTAAGAAGCAAAGCACAGTGAACATATCATCTTCAGAAGATGAATATAAGATCATAGCTTCTACAACCCGTAAAATCTAGTGATTTTTCTATTTACTCAAGGACTTACAGTTTCCTCATCTACAACTAGCCATATTTTTTTTGTGACAACTTGTCAACAGTACACATTGCTCGAAACTCAATATTTCATGAAAGAACTAGACACATTGTCTATGATTACCATGTGATCAAAGAAAATATAGCTACAAGCCTTCTCAAACTGATGCATGTGTCCTCTCACCATCATCTAGCTGATTTCTTCACTAAAGCTCCCCATACCCATCAGTTTCATGATTTTCTTAGCAAGTCGAATATTATTAACATTTACATAGGGAGGTATTAATCATAATGTAATTTATTAAAAACTTGTTAGAGAAGCTGTTAACTTTGTTACTTAGCATACTTGGTGTAAATGCCAATTGAGCATTTTTATTGCTCATGTGAAACATAAAAGTCTAAGCATAATTAATAATGACAAGAGAGAAATTTCTTTTTCCTATTCTCAGAAAAATTGACATAAAATATGCAAGGAATCATGGAATTAAATTGGAGTGCAAGTGTGTACTTTACGTTATATCAATGAGGACAATGTCGTCCAAATAATTATACTTTACGTTATATCAATGAGGACAATGTCGTCCAAATAATTAATGTTGCTATAATATGATAATACTAATCTCTAATTTGTTTTCTTTTATTTTTTGAATAATTATTTTAATGAATATTATGAATTTATATATATAAGGTCTTATTTAGTTATGAAAAATATTTTTTATTTTTAATTTTTAATTTTTAATTTTTTAATTTTTTAATTTTTATTTTTTAAATTAAAAATTAGAAAATAAGAAAATATATGAAGATTTCTTTCCATTTAAAATTTTTTCGATTTCTTTATTTTCATTTTCATTTTTAGATTTTTTATTAAATATATAATTATTATTTTTCGTAACTCTTTATTTTAAATTAGAGTGAAAAACATCATAAAATAATTTTATAATATACTGTGATTTTGAAAAACTTGAAAAATTATTTTTAGATTTTTCATTTAAAAAATTTTGACAGTTAAACACTAAATTTCGATTTTTCATTTTCTTAGAATAATTTTCTAAAAATAAAATTTTATTTTCTACAAATAACAAGAACTAAAAATTCTTAAAAATTATAACAATAAAGTAGTTTAAATTTATTTTCATATTTTTTCAATCATGTTGATAAACTAAACTAATAGAATTGACAAGTTGATAGAAAGTGTGTTTTTCTCTACATATAACTTGCATCTCATCTTCATATCCTCCTCCAATAAAAAAGATTAAATAGAAAAATAATAATTCTAATCATGAATCTCTTCATTCTCCATCTTTCCTTCTCTTTTCTAACTTGTAATATTCAGATGCAAAAGATTTCCAAAGAATTTTCATTGAAAAGCAAAAGCTTGATCAACAAGCTCAACAAGACGAACTAAAAATGCCAAGGAATCAAAGCAACGAGCTCAATAAGATAGAACTACACATGCAAAGGGGAAATTGAAAATTGAAATCAAATTAAGGTTTTCAAACATATTTTGATCAATCAATTTGAGCAATAAAAATGAGGAAGAGATAATTGACGTTAATGTTTGATTAGTTTAGGATTTGTTTGTTTTAATTACAGTTTTGATGATGGTGATAATGATAGTAGAAACAGGAGGGATTTAAGTATTAAAAATTATTTTTTTTATTTTTAATTTTTTATGAAATTTTTAAAAAATTTAACGAAATTACTAATTAATTAAATAAAAACAAAATTAAAAAATTATTTAATTAGTTTTTAATAAAATTATTTTATTAATTATATTAAATCTTAAAAATATGAATGAAATAATAATTTATCATTTTTTCAAGGATGGAGACTAAACTAAACTTTGTCCAATAGATCAGCTGCCAGCAATCGTACTTTATGGGCATGTATGCCTGAACTCGACTAATAACCGGCTACAACTGCAAATAGCAGAATCTACGGATTTAGGCCAGAATCTACGGACTTAGGCCTTCATTTCCATATTGTAATTATGGGAAGAATTTTCCAAGTCGAGTCTTTTTTTATTTATTTATTAGAGATGATTTATTAAAAACAAGTGTTAAGTTTTATAATTTTTTTTTTCTTTCTATTAATACTAACTATTAACAACACGACACCCTACAGAATAAAATTTTTATATTGTAATTAGCAAAATTTATATATTTGAACTATCATATTACAATATGTAACATTTGATAATTGAATTATTAATCAAATGGTATTATTTTATTATCATTTTCAACTATATTATTCTTTTTAAGTGAGACTAATAGCTTACTAACCTGTTTTTAAATGAGACTAATTAATAGCTTATTAATCTCTTTTTAAATGAGAGTAATAGCTTATTAATCAATAGAATACTTAAAATTCAAAACTTAATATTTTTAAAAATTTTAAAAAATTTATAATAACAGTCTTTTGTGATCTAACTTTGATTTAATATCTATTTTATCATTATATACAGCTTAATTTATTTTAAATTTACATAAAAATCTTTCATAATTATCTTTAAGTTAAAAAAACTGAAAATTATAAAAATTTGAATACTTAATTTTATTATATTATGAATTTAAATAATATTGGAACTAATTAATTTATGTCAATATTTGATATCATGAAGCAAACACAGGGAGAAATGGAATACATGGCCATTTAATTTTAGGGACATAATAATGGCATAACAAATAGGTAAGTAAAGGCATTAATGAAGAAATATATGGATATACATATTAGATGCCCAATACACATAGATATATATAAATATAAATACAAATAATATAAACATAAAAAAAATAGAGACATTTTTATGAAAAATAAATTAATTAATTAATTAGAGATTATGCATGCTAGCTTGTTTGGTACCATCACATGTGGGGCTCGATTTATTTGGACGGTCCAAATAGTTAGGCAATGTGGACCACAGCCATAAAAGTTTTGTTTTGTGTAATCTATGATCTTAACTGTTATGCAAGTTTTCACATCAATAACATAAAAATATATATATTAGTGTATTTATACTAAATAAAAATATATAAAAATTATATTAATTAAAATATCTTATTATTTATTAATTTAGAAAGAAAAATCTAACATGCCTTGAATTATTACTAAAATTTCAATAATATAAGTAAAAGTATTATTAGATTTATAGATCTGTAGCTGAGTTGTTTATATTGTCTGAAAGAAAATCAGGAGTTGAATTAATTAATTCGTAGTTTATATATTAATTGGGTAGAAAACTTTTCCCTTTTAGTTTTTATCTCTCTTGATAGACTTTGCAGAAACATTGCTTCATTCTGATATACAAATTATACTTTTTGCTAAGCTAGGTGAAAATTTTCAAGAAAAGTTATAATTTCTTGCCCTAATCTGCAGAAATAAGCTATAAGTTATAATATAATATATGTAGTACAACGACTATTTCTATATCTTAACACAACTTAGAAATGTAGAGGAAAAAGATTCACTTCTCATGCCCATCACATTTATTAGTAAAATCAAAGAGACCATTCATCAGATATACTCTTAGAATTCTTTCTTTTTTCCTTCTCTCTCCCTGTTTGAAGGGGTCCATGCATAGCTAAGCCAAGTACAAATATGTTTGATGCTGTTTTTTTTCTTATGGTTGCAAATTTTATTATGTAAATAATCGTAAGGAAACTTCAATATACTTCTTTTATTTCAAAAGTATATTTTGTCAGGATTGCTCAACTATGCTTCAATAAAAATATATATAACGAAGTCATGTACAAGTCTAGGTAGACTATGGGCCATCGCAACAAAAAAAAAAAAAAATCATTCATTAATTAAAATTTTTTAGTTGGTCCATTCAAATCCAATTTTTTAAACAGAATTAATTTTTAACTCATCCAAAATTAATTTTATGGATTTAACCTTAATTATATATTTTGTAAAACTGAAGGTTTAAATTATTATGTTTTTCATAAAGTACATTTATATATATTTAGTACTTCAAGTACACAAAAATACCATTTGTAGAGTATTCTTAAAATTAATATAAGGACAATTACAAATAAACAACTTTGTCAATATTGTAAAAAATCAATTGAATTAATTATTACAATTTATAAAGTTATATTTCAAAGTATTTTTCTAACAACGCAACTAAGGGTTAGGGCATTGGTTCAAAAGCATTAATTCAAATAAAGTTAAGTAGTTGATAAATTATATAATGATAATGATAATTTTAAGAAAATTATATCTAATTATAATTATTATCATCTCGAATGATAATTAAATCAAAATTTTATTATTTTTAGATTAATTATTTTATTTAATTTTATCTAAATTATATATTTGCTAATCATTGAAACAGTAGTTGGAAAAAAATTGATTTTTGAAAAAACTTTTCACTTTCCCTCCAACAAAAACTTAATTTCATGACATGTAAATTGAAATTTCCAAGTTCAAAATCAATGGAATGCTCCTTTAGGAACCTTAATTAAGTAAGTAGTTTTAAAAGCATATAATTCTCTGCTTCCCATTCTTTGTTGAATCTCCTGATATCTTTTGGGCAAACAAAGGTATAAATTGCTTTTCATTAAATGAATTCAAATTAACCATAATTATGAAGACATGAAAGGAACCCAAAACTACATGGGTATAGTACAATTATAGAAAGAATAGATTAAATAAAGCTGTCCAACTGGATAAGAGATGATAATTAATTAATTAATTAAAAAGGACATATATAGAGTACATAAAATTAATTAATTAATTTTTAAATCCTAAATATATAATCCCTAATAATATATCCAAAACATGAAGCATATACACAAGTGAATGTTCTTGGATGTTTGGTTCAAATTAAAGTTTGCCCAATATTATGAGTTTATGACCCTCATTATGACTTTTTTTATTATTATTACTATTAAAATAAATAAATAAAAATTATAAAAGTAAGATTCCTTTGAAGTAATATAAGATAATAAAAAGGGCACAGACAAGGGCACATGGATCTTAGCCAAGGGTGGGCACAGAAAACTATAATAGATTTCACCTTCATCTCTCTCTCATATTTTATATATATTAAAAAAAATAAAAATAATTATAAATAAATAACTTGGAGCAGCAATCACATAAAGAGACTGTCTAATACTCCTCTCTTCTCCCTATTCTATACTTATAATATAAGATTTCAACTTTAATCTGAAAGTGCTTTTCCCATTATAACTTTAGTTGAAGTTGTTCATAAATAATTGCAAAAGCTGGTTTGAATGATTAGAGTGACCTCTTCAAAGATTCCCAACTAATTATATTGTTTTCTTATCATTTTGTGTTTTTCAATGTACTTTAGTAATTTTGTTTTCTTTTTCATTTTAATCAAATTTCATAGTTTAGCTTAAAAGAATTTGATGTCGAAAAGTATTAATAAATTTTTTATTTTAAAAAAAAAAGTAAATAATTGATAAAGGTATAAGACAACTAAAAAACCATAAGTACACTATTGCTCCAGTACTGGCAGCTGACTTGTTTAACTATATAGCTATGGTTTTGTCAGGTTCTTTAATTAATTTTTAAACAGTTTTAAGGGAATATATATCTTTTACAATTAATTCCACTATATGACATGATCTTCAACATGATGATTTATATATAAAATAAAAAAAAAAAAAATTAGAAGAAATTACAAATGACCCAAAACAAGTCAAAAACTATTAAATGGTGGTGGATCCAAGAGGAATATTATTAATTAAAGGAGAAGATGCAAGTTAGGCCATAATTGTCACACTTTACAGACCATGTTTAATTCACAAACTAAAAGGGCTAAATAACTTTAAGTTTTGTCATCTCTTTATGATACTATAAACAGTAGAAAGATGTAATTTCAAGATTTGCCAAAAGAAATGGGAAAAAAAAAAAGGAAAGAAAAGTGAATAAATTAAGAAAAAAAGTAGAATGAGGAATCTCAAGGTTTAGATTGGAGTAAGATGGAAGTGATGATTTTCAAGAAATGAAAAAAAAAATGAGGCCATGAATTAAAGCTTTCAAGACTCAAGAGAGTGTGTGTGTGATTGATTCCTTTATGTCTAAGACATGTTTTCTTTGATAATTGCTTAAATGGTCCTCTCAATCCAAAAGCAACCCTTTTTCTTTCTATGGTCAGTGCCTTTCGTCACCTTTGGTTCAGACATTTTTTGGACCCCCTCTCTCTCTCCCTCTCTTCTCTCCTTTTAAAAATGTGACTTTTGCGGCTTATAATGTTTTTTTTTCTTTTGCTTCTTTTCAAAGTCATCATATGGAAAAAATTTAAAAAAAAATAAAAAAAGAAAGAATTAAAAGAGCATGAATTTTATGAAAGCTCTAAGCCAATGTTAACTAATTCAAACTCAAGTGTTTATTTTTTAACCTTTAAGAAAATGCCACTTGTTACTCATGAAGTGGGTATGAAATGCCCATTTGGGTTAGTGATTGTGGGTCATATACCCTTAATTTGGACATGGGAATATTGGCGGGATCGATTTCGACAAAGTACTTGAAAAATATTGCCAATGATATATGAGAAACAAGATTAGAGAAGACCTTCATATAAATTGCATATGAAAAGGTTTTTTGTATGCAATTTCAAGTTGGGTATTATGAGCTAATGGGTCATCTTCTGTGGACCAATTAGGAGTGAATTAGAAGGAAAATTGATGATAATGTTTCTTACAAAGATAGGGCAGGGCCAGCAGGAAATTAAAAAGGTTGATCCACCATATGATTTTTCATTTTTATTCTCAAATAAATATATATGACACTCCCTGCTACCAGTCAAAATCTAACATATATTTTTATTTTTCATATCAATAAAAATTTTGTCGCTATAAGTGCATATGTATTTTTTTTTTTAAATTACATATAAATTTTAGTAAGTATTTGAAAAAAAATTTTATATAACTATTAGTTTTTTTTTTTTAACAGTTGTATAAAATTTATTTGATTATTTTTTTAGTGATAATTATTAGTTTTTAGATAATTTTTTAAGTAATCAAATAATTGTTGTTACAAAAATTTCAATTTGAAACTTTTGAAACAATTTACACTTATTTAAATAAACAGACTAAATAATTTTTTAAAAATAATATTTAATTAAAAAATAAATATTAATATCTATTTTTAATTATCATTAAACTTATTAACAATTATAATTAATAATAATTTTACCAAATACTTGCAATAATTAACTATCAATTAATAGTTATTAGCTATTAACTATTAAGAATAGCTAAATCAAATGAGCCTTAGTGTGTATGTATATTTTCATTGATTAGAATCATTTAATATAGAGATAAATTCATTTAATATAGAGATAAATTCATTTTCTATAAAATTTTAAGAATTAAGATAGTCCAGAAACTGTTAGAATTTAAACATTTCAGAACTTCATATACCACGTCGCTATACATGAAATTCATAAATATTTTAATATATATATATATAGGGAATGTAATTTTAAATATGCTCTTAAATTTAGTTAAAGTGTGTTAGATTTCAAATTCCCATTTAGTTAACTAAATAAGCCCATAAATGATAATAATTCCAATTTGCACCAAAGTTAAATTAATAATAATCTTAATTGATATGTTATTGAATAAATTAATAATCTAATTATTGAGTATACGTCTTTTATATTAAAATTTTGATGCTTTGCACGAAAAAATATATACAATAATAATAAATAAAAAAACTCATGGCTTTGAATTTGATCCCAGCCTCCATGCATAAAAATGGGAAAATCAAAGGTGGAATGTATATGCATGCCAGATCAAGATTTTAGAAGATTGTGCAAGAAACACACTTTTTATCTAAAAATTTAAAACCTTATCTACAAACACACACACACACACACACACACACATATATATATATATATATATATATATATATATATATATATATATATATATATATATTCCGTGCCAAAAAAAATAATCATATTTTTTTTTTTATCTGCCCCAAATTATAATTTGCTTTTTTTTTAAAATATTAATTAATAAATAATTATTAAATATATTTTTTATTAATTCACATCAATATCATCACATATAATTATTTATATATATATATTTATGTTGAAATTACAAATTAGTATTTCTATATAAGAGTATTATAATAATCAATTAAGATAAATGATTTAATTATTATAATATTAAAAAGTGTATAATAAAAATATTTTAGACAATAATATTTTAAGAAAAAAGTGATAAAATTAATATAATAAATTACAAAAAACTAAATTTTTTAATTTACGAGTAAAATGAAACATGAATATTTTTTTGGGACGGATAAAATATATATATATGATTTTTTATAGGGAAAATAATCAGCTTGTAATATAAAAATAATATAATGAGTGTTTGATAAAAATTAATCCATCTAATTCATTTATTGTTTTGTTTTTGTTTTTGATTTTTCTTTGTTTTGTTAAATTTTTATTTTTACAGTTTGTTTCAAATTTTATATATATATAAGATTTGTATGCAATTTCAAAATGAAAGTTCAAAATTCCATAGAAATAACATCGGAAGCAAGAAAAAAAGGAAGAAGTGCAAAATGAGCTGAAAAGAGATGCACAACCATGCAAGATAAACAAGGTTGTCTAAATTTTGTTTTGACACTAGAGGTGCAAGAATTTTACATGGCCGTCACTGCGTTTATGGTAATGCAGCTCACCGCAGGCCTAAGATGGGTGAATCAATAATTATAGCCTCTCTCTCTCTCTCTCTCTCTCTTTCCAATATGCTCCTTCTTTTCCTTCAAAGACAACCTCTGATTGGCTGCTTAATAGTCAATCAGAATTATCCTTTCTTCTTCTTCTTTAATTTTTATTAATAATTATATTTTCAATGAAAAAGACAATTAACTTGATTGTTAAAAATTGCTAAAACTCTCTTTGTTCAAAGGTTGGAACCGAGTTTAACACAATTTTGTTTTGCATTTTTATTTTCGATCTAATTATCTTTATTCATAATATTTTCAAATAATACTCAATTTTAATCAAATATATATATTATAATAAACCAAACCTTTAAATAATTAATTTCATAAAATATTTTCATTACCTTAAATTTATATATCATTTTAAATATCAATATAAAAATATAAATAAATTAATATATTTTCTTATAAAATAAATAAAAATTCAAGTTTTATAAGATTGATTGAAAATTAATTGTTGGACTTAACCTTTTAGCTTAGAGCTTAATACTTGTGATTAATTAGTCATTACTTACATGAATTAAATATATTATACGAAATAACAAGAGTAAAAACATAATATTAATTTATTGGCTTAGGATATGTATTGTTCAAATATAAGAACACCCATTTGTGATTGTTTGTGAGATTTTCATTAATTTTGGATGGATTAGTAGTAATTGCTTGTGATTATTAATATGAATACATATATTATGTCTGGAGAGAGAATATCATATAAATTATGATAATCTAATCAATAAGTTCAATAAAATAAAACTAATATAGAAAATAAAAAAAAAAATCATAAATAATCAATTGATTAAATTTAACTGCCAAATCTTAAATCATATCTTGAATTAATTTTTAAATTACCTGCATTAATCTTAGTTTACTTTTAAATCTAAAGTCTTAAGTTAATCTTCTAAATAATAGAGCAAATCATAATTTTGGTATTTATTAATATTTTGTCTGTGGAATCGACATTCTATTCACACACTATTATCTTGTCATGATCTGTACACTTATAGATTTGTCACAATAAAAAGAAAAATAAAAACAAAAACAAAAATGAATTCTTACATCTTAATCCACCTTTGGGGCTTCATATAAAACCCAAAGAAATAAATTAGGGTGATACCTAGAACATATATATAAATTATATATGTAAAAAAGGCACACTCAAGTCAATTAGATTTTAATTAAGTGTCTAACATTAAAAAAAAATATATACAAAATATAAATAAATAAACTTCCCAAAAAAAAATTCAATAGATGATGATGATAGAAGATCCGACGTGGGAAAGAGTAAGTGAGCATGGTGATAAGAACATGCTCAAGTTTCAAGCTTCAACCCAATTAACAGAGGTGGAACTTGCGCTAAGGATTGAAGGATCAAAAATAGTTATTAATAAAAAAAAAAAATTAATTTTGTAATGTTAATATAAAAATTTTTAATATTATTATTATTTTTTAAAATATTTATTTACATATAAATATAATAATACATTGATAATAAATAAAATATTAAAATTTAGGACAATTTATATATATATTAAGAAAATATTATGGAATATATATATATAATGGGAAAATTTTCAAAAATTTAAAGTAGTTAAATGCATATATTTTAAAAAATATATAGTCTAACTATGAAAATTATAAAATTTTTGAGGGGTTAATATGATATATTTTTAAAAATATATTAAAAATATGTAAATATAAAAATTAATTTTAAAAAATTTGAGGGGGTCAATATGATATTTTAAAATTTTAAATGGATATATATATATATCCCTAAACCAAAGACCAATTTGGTTTTTTATCAAGTGGTTCATGAATTTTTTTTCTTTAAAAAATAAAAAATATATATTTCCCAAAAAAAAAATCAATAGAGATGATGGTAACATAAGAAAGGGTCATTTTCTAAACCCATTAGGGCCATGTGCCCTTTTGTAAAAAGCCTCTTTCACAGTAACATTGTTGCACTTGAACAGTTTGTGGTCCTTTTGGATGGCTAAGTACTGTGTAGCGTGGTCCCTTTGTGTCCTTAGCAAAATTAACCCCAACACCTACCAGCTTTTTAAGCTCTGTTACAAATAAAATAGAAGAAGAAATATAAATTTGGCTTTTATTTCTAATTTTTCCAAACCTTATTTTTTGACACTTGTCACTCTAGCTTCAATTTTGAGGATGCTTAGGTCATTTTTCTATCGATATTGACTGTTAGTTTCCTTTGTTTTTCATGCAATTGGAGCCATTATATTTATATTTTCTTTGACACAACCCAAAATCCAAATTCTGCTGCTATTGCCATTCATTCCTTTTTTCCCCCTTTCTCTTAGTGGTGTTAAAGCTTGAGAAGACCTATTGAGCGTTGCCTTATTGGAATTTTTTTTTACTGTCATTGGATTTTAATTTACTACCTATGGTAAGAGGCACTTTCACTATATGTTATCTAGTATTTACCATTATTGTCAATGCTATTGTTAATTTGTTATATGTAAAATATACATTAGCAATTCATTTTAGTGCACTTTATACATTGGGTTCTTGTACAATTTTGAGGGGAAAAAATGAGTACTATTTCCTATTTACTTCTCAAAATGTTTAAAAGTAGTTTTAAATAATTTTCATTTATCGAGTATTAATTGAAAAGAAAATTATTATTAATGTGATTACGATGGGTAAAGATTTTATTATATGTATATTATACTACATCATATGATAAAAAAATTTATTTATACATGTTATTGCTTCACAATAAAATTTATTAGTAGGTAATATTGTGAACAACGAAATAATGGTATGTTATATTAGATAAAAAGAAAGTAACTAGTTTAAGAGTAATAAAAAATTTTCTTAATATCGATAATAACTGGCTATTTTAATGACATAGTAGTCAGGATCTTATTAAATTTGTTAATTCCAATGATTTAATCAAAAATAAATTTTTTTTTGTGTTTGATTTAATTTTGTTACACATTTGTACTAAGAATCGGCTTCAATCTGTAAATCAGACAGTTACCGGTTGATTCAACAGCTAATTAGCCTTCTTTTTTTTTTTTTTTTTTTGTTAAAATCCTTCACTGCTTTAATGTGGTTCGAAACCATGACCTATGGCAATATAGCCCAAGTCTCAACCATCGAATTTAAACAGATGCTTAAGCAACTGTCTTTATAAAATTCTAAAAAATTATATTGTAAAATTAATATTAACAACCACTTTTAATATTAAATTAATAGTAAAACTTTAAATATATTATAAAATAAATTTAAATTTTTTAGCAACAAAAATTAAATTTATCTCATTTTTATTTACACAAATAATTTTATTACTTTCAAAATTCTTAATACTTATTTATTTTATTATTGCCTTAAATTCTAAAACTATTATTTTATTATTTGCTAAAGAAATTTGTTGAATTCAAATTTATTTTAAATTATTATATTAAGTAATTAAAAAATTTATATTTCTTATATTATATAATGTTAATTTAATTATTTTTGGTTCAAACTCAATTTAATTTCAATTAAATTTTTAACCCGTGACATTTTATCTCTATCGGTTTGAAAGCCAGACCGAATTTAAAAATTTTGCGTATAACAGTTAAGAATTTTTATTTTTTTAATTTTTGATTGCAAATTATATTATTTCAAGGCGTGAGGGCATTAGAAATTAACAAGAAGCAAAAAAAATTATACTTATTTGAAAAGATCTATTAAATCTATAAAATATAATGGGTTAAAATTAATCTTTAGAGCAGATGCAGCAGTTAACGAGAATCATGCTTTAGTGTGCGAATGTGTGAGAGCTATTCAACAACTTCTATGATACAATTGGATTGTGAATGTGTGAGTGCTATTCGACAACTTCTATGACACAATTGGAATGTTTGGGAGGAGATGATGTTGCAGCTAACTAAATGATATAAAATTAAATTATATATATAATTATTCAAATATTTATTACTTTTTGATACATTAAAAAAATCTTTAAAAAACTCAAATTTCAATTTCTAAGTAACTGCATTACAATTAAAATTTATTAACTATTTATCACTTGTTAATACCAACATTATTTTTATAAGAAACATGAGTGCAAAAAGACATTAATAGATATATACAAACGGAACCGTTTTGGGTTGATAATTAGTAAAAGAAGGACATTAAAATATAATGACATTCACTTACTTTTTTTCGATAAACATCGGATGTAAAAAATGTAAATAATCATAATAAAATAGTATCATTTTAAATAAAATTTAAATACTAAAAAATATAAATTAATAATTTACTAATCCAAAATCAATTGTGAAATCACCCTACAAATGAATCGTGAAATTTTGCTTTGCTTTTATATATATTTAATAGATTTTATATATATTTACTATAAATTATGCTTTGTTTTATTTTTTTGTGGAAATAAAAATAGGCATATTTTTTTTATGGACAAAGGGAGTGCTAATTATGGATAAAATATGAGGCTAAGCATCCACAAAAATAGGTGACAAAGCACCCGATAATTCTGGGACCTTATAAGCGTTTAAGCCACTGATCATTTAATGACAGCATCTGCCCAACTTACTCTTTTAGGGTCACAATAACGTTGCCTAGGGAAAGAAATAGTATTAATTTTTTTTTTTTTTTTTTTTTTTTTTTTAATATGAGAAATAAATATTAATTTGAACCCATTTTACTGTCTTTTCTTAAAAGATATTGTGAGCCACAATTAATTACACTTTATAAGGATAAGTCACGGAAGTATAATTTTATAGTAAGTGCCTTATTTTTTTTTTTTAATAAATTCAGAATCGATTATCTTTATATTAATATTTTAAAAAATATATATTAAATAAAATATAATTAGATTATAAAAAAAATTTCTGATTTTTTTTAAAAATAAAGATACAACGCGTAAATATAATTTAATAGTAAGTGCATATTTAAGTAATATATTCATGAAAAATTAGAAGAATCACAATGTTATCTCTTATTTAGTATCTATCTCTCTTCTCTAATTCTTTTCTCTCTTTATTTTTATTATCTTTTCTCTCTCTTTTTTAATTATCGTCTTTGTTCCTGATAAATTTGTCATTCTTTCTCCTCTAAATTTGTTCTTTCTCTGTCATTCTTTGTCCTCTAAATTTGTTCTTTCTTTTTTCTTGATTGATGTTGATTACCTGAAAATAATACAGTATTTGTTTTATTTTAAATTGTTCATTATTATTTTGATAAGATTTTAATATTAAATATAAATTTATTTATTTATATTTATATTTATTTTATTTATGTGTATTTTATTTGTAGAAGTTGAATTATTTTTTTTTTAATGAAAATTTATTTGTATCTCTTATACGATGATGAACTGTCGTCTGATTTTTAACAGATTAAACTTATCAAATGATTTAATGTCAATTTTAAGTAGAGCGTATTTTCTGCCGATATATTAATTATAATTGTTGAGTTAAATATTATTACTCTGATAATTTGGTCAATAAAATTTAAAAGTAAAACTCATTTTATATTCTTTTTAATTATAATTTTTTTATTTACTTTTCTTTAGATTTATCCTTTTTCTTCATAAATAAAAAAATATTTTATATATATAAAAAAAAAAAGTAGTTTACTTGTGCACAGAGTTAGGATTTTAAATAAATTTGCTAAAGAAAATCAAAATTTCGGTAATCATATTAAAATTAATAATGAGATGAATCAATATATGGGTGAAATTATTAAACTAAAGAAGAAAGCATGGAATTTCATTAATTTTTTTTTTGCCAAGTTATATAATTCTCTTTATTTATCTTCTCAATATGATCCACAAAAATTTAGTTTCTACTTTTTAACTTCATTGTATTCTAATGGATTAAAAATGAAAAGATTTACATGTAATCAAAGACATGTTACATGCCATGTTATTGTCAATCGTAGTCATATAGAAACAATCCGCGGGGGCAATCATATATATATAGTACGTTAACCTTCCAAGTCCTTTTCTCCAATTCTCCATAGTAATTTCCATTTTTTTTTTTTTTACTTTTAAAGGAAATTCAACTGTTCCATCTATCAAAAGAAAAAACAAAAAATTATTCAGGTGATCAGAGATAGTGAACTAATATATTGAAATGGAGCTACTTGGAAACATATTTATTTGCTTATTTAATGTTGATAAGATAATAATAACTCGGTCTTAATGATAAGAGATTTCTATTCATATTTTTAATTGAAGAAACTTATTTAAAAATAGAAGAAAAATAAGATTTAAATGTTCTTTCAATTCACATATTCGTCATTAAATATGTTATTTATATATAAAAAAATGGTTTATTGGATTAAAGTTGACATGTTCTTTCAATTCAAGTATTTTTAGCTAGGTTATTAGATATTATTATTATTTTTTTTAAAACAATCCGATATTTAATAATTATATTTAGTTTGATTAAATTTAAACTCGAGTGGATGAATCCCTATAAAAAGAATAAATCTCTCCTAACGCTTATTGTCTCAATTTATAATATTTATATTCAAGATTTTATTTAAATGATATCAAACTTTTAATCATTTAAACTCACATATGGTATTAGATTTTATTTTTAATACTTATTAAATTTAATAGAGCAGAATTATTAGTAATTTAGAAATCAATTATTTAATTATAAATTTTACTCCAAGAAATGGGCCAATCCACCTCTTTTGTCTTGAATTCGACAACTCAATTGTAGGCACCCCGCAACGAATTATTTGAAGCTTCATCCCTATTAAGCTTGCCCCACGGATCCTAGAGAGGAGCCAGGAGATCGATTGAATGCCAACCTATCAACATTTCAATGTACCAACTTCCTATTGCTAACCCCTTTTGAACACTAACCAACTAAAAATAATGTTTGAGTTATTCATTTGCACTTCATATATATCATTTATGATACACTTTGTTGAGATAAAAAAAAATAAAAATATCTCACATTAAAAAAAATAATCAAATTATAAAAAGTATATATGTGTTTAAAGTATAATTATATATTGTTTAATACTATCCTAAAGTTCAATATTATTTACTCTTTGAATCCATTATCAAAAATTTAAGTTATACTTAAAATTTTATAATTAGTCATTTGAAATTATTAAGAGAATATTTGGCAAAAATATATATCAGTATTAATATGATTTTTTTTTTCTTGTCAATTATACCTATCTACATTGGAAAACTTTATCAATTCAACTGCCCATAACAACAACAATAATAATAATAATAATAATAATAATAATAATAAAAGATAAGGACATCGATTGAAATAAAGTACATGCAAAATTTTAATTTAACTAATAATAAAATTTATGTGTTTGAAATAAATTTTAAAGTGATATTAATTCATTAGAATAATTAAAATGTTAGAGTGATATTACTTTAGGAATGGACGTGAGACATCAAATCTCACTGATATTAAATTTTTCCTTTCAAATACTAAAATAAAAATAATTATTCTTTCATTTTATCTTTATATAGTAAGAAATAATCATATTTAATTTAAATGAAGATATTTTATAATTTTAATAATAAATTTCATAGATGAACTGAATTTTTACAAAATTCTTTATTTTAGTATAATTAATTTAATTTCTATCAAAATAATTTTTTTTTAACTCAAAAGAATCGAATTCTATTATATAGTTATAATCTTTTCAAACATGATAACGTAGATTATTATGATTGTTAAAATGGCCATGATTTTAATAAATAGTATATATGTTTCTCCATACTACTTTTTATTTTTTTCAAACATACATTATCTATATTTCTTAATAACAATTTAAATAATAATAATATAAAATAAACCTTCAATAATGTGTGTTTGAGGTTACACTCTTTGGATAAAAATTCTAACTAGGTTAACATATTGAGGGAGAAAATTTTGTATTAATTAGATTAAAATTCAGATAAATTAACACAATTAATTCTATTATCTTACTTTAATCACTAAATTAAAATACCAATTTAATTATCTAAGTATTCCATTTTTCAGTCAACAAACTTTGTCTGGACTTGCAACATATTAGTTGAAAACTTGAAATTGACAAATTTTTGGATGAGAAAGTGTAATTCTATATTCTATATAATCTCAGCTTTTTCTTGTATTACCAAATTATTAATAAGCAAAATACAGAGATATCTAAGAAAGAGTAGAGACTGAAATAAAATAAAAAGATGGGTCAGGCCAACTATCTGACTGGCCTGACCCGAAAGTATCTCGACAGCATTGGATTCCAAAATTTGTCCTTTTATAGTGGGGTAACCAGAAAACGACTTGTCGTCGTAGCATAGACACACGAACTCATTTTTGGCGGGAGTAACGGGTCTTATGTATATATTTCATTAGTAATTATGCTATTGATAGAGAATCATAATATTAATAATATATTGAATCATTTTGAGTTGGAATATGTTAAATATATAATAAATTGTGTAGATAATTTCATATTAATTAAAGATAAAAAATATATATATAATAAATTATATAAATAATCTCATATTAATTAATGATAATAAATATAAATCATTTATAATAAAAAGAGTAACTCAACATAAATAATTTAGACTTATAGAAGAATCCAAAAAATTTAATAAGGGGAGACATTTTTATATTTAGCAACGAAAACTCATAAATTTTAAAGAAAAATATTATAATAATAAAATAAATATTTTTAAAAAATATAAAAATAATAAAAAATATCGAACATATACTTTCAATTAGAAACAATTAAAAGTTATTATAATATTATTGAGAAAAAATAAAGATAATGAAAAAGAAAATAAAGAAAATTTAAAATTAAAATGAATGAATGAATGAAAAAAGAATAAAAATTAAGAAAAATGAGATAAAATAATATTTTATTAAGAATTAAAAAATTAAAATTTTAAAATATAATGATTATTTTATTAAATTTTAGGAATTAAATTATAATTTATCTTAAAAATTTTAAAAAATTAAGAGGACACGTGTCCTTTTTACTCACATGCACATGCTTAAATTATTTTATTTTATAAAGTTTAATTTGTTATAAGTTTAATATAATACAAATACTTTGGTTTTATCTCTTCAGAACATGAGATTTTGAAAAAATACAATATGAAATTATGAAGAAAAAAAATGATATACATTTCTTAAATAGACAGATGTATTAAAGTAAATGGATTTTTTTTTTATTATCTTTATAATTCTCTCAATTCATAACTTATATTGGCTTCACTATTAAGATGGATTCGTTGGAATTTTATATAAATATCTGAATTATCTAAAATCAATTACAGAAATTAAGAGACTTATCATCCATAATATATATTATTATATAACTGATTTTTTACTTGATGAAAAGAAAAATTGTTGGAAAAAAGGGGTGCTCCCATAATTTTTCACCAAATAAAATTTTATTCTTAAAATTTAATTATAACCAGATGGAAATTGATTGAAGTTGAAAGCTTCAAATTAATTATTATTGAATTTTAGTATAAATTTACAAAAAATAAATTTAAAAGTTATTCATTAAAATTGAAATACTCACTTCTATATTATCATCTTAAAGTTTTTACAATATTTCCTTTCAAATGGTAATTAGGTATTTTTTCTTCATAAACTTAATTATTATTTGATAAGCAATTGGTGATACAAGTGAATCAAGTCCCTTTTTTTGTAAGCTCATATGTTATCTAAGTATAATAATTCATCTTTGTTTAAAAGTTGAGATCAATTATATGTTTTAATACCATATAAAATTTTATTATAAATTTATGAAAACCAATCTTAACACTAATCATTAAAATTAGAGAGTAATTTTTATATTAACATCTTAAGGTTTTTTTAACATATCATAATACTTCTCATGTTCCATTTAAGATGCAGCTTGCATACCTCTTTACTAAAGACCATAGTGCCAAAGCTCTCCATTTTTTCTTATCCAAGATGGGGTTGATTCATCACCCTCTATCCCCAACCCTCTATCTAGAGGGGATGTACAAAATACTTGTCTATTTAAATCAAGATACAATGAGTAGTATAGGCATGCATGTATGGTATAACTAACTCTTATTGAGTTATACACCTGCTTTTATTTTCTATGGCTTTTGCTTGTCATGTGCATGGCATACAGCGTTATAATTTTGAGTTGATAATGAATTTTTGGAACAAAATGTGTAGAGAAAAATAAAATAAAAATTTCTTCCTCATAGCCTTTTTTTTTTTAACCACACGCATATATGAATGCCAAAACAAAGTTCTTTTTGGTCCACATTATCATATATATATATATATATGAGAGATTATTTTTAAAAATTATGTAAAGAAAAATAAATAGCGCATAGATCAAAAGTGTCATGAACTTTTTTTTAATCTAAAAAAGAAACAAGTCATCATGTTTTTGCGAGTCAACCGAAATTATCGAACAATAATGTTCTTCAAAAGCCTGACCAAAAGAAATTTTAGAATAACATCTTCATGACACTTTCTGACCTATGCTATTTATTTTTCTTTACATAATTCTCATATATATAGTTTTAATCTCAGAATTATAATTCACCATGGATTGTTGTGTACCTAACTTATATAATATAATATAAAAAGGTTAGAACGTTAGTTAGATGTGTTTCAAGGAAAAATGTTTGAAATTTTACTTGGAAAGCTGATTGATTTTTATTTATCTGACAAAAAGTAAAAGCAAATTGTGTTACTATTTTTTTTAACAGGAATAAAAGTATAGAATTTTACCTTGGACAGTAAAAAAAAAAAGCGCTGAATTTTCCTAAAAAAAAAAAAGTTGATTGTGATCTATGATCCATATTGTTTTTGAAAAAGAAAAAAGAAAAAAAAATTTGTGTGCATTACATTGTCAGCAACCCACATATTTTTGAGAGACTTCGCATGAAGGACCAAAGCTGAAAAAATTTATATTAGCTTTAACTTTTTAATGATGGAAAATTTAAATAATTTGAAGAGAATAAATTATTTAATAATATTTTTTATTAAATCATTTTAATTATAAAAATTTGAATCAATATAATATAATAAAATTTTCTATTTAATTATATTTTTATATTTATTTTTATAATTTATTAATATGAAATATCTTATATCTTAAAATTCCTCTCAAATAGTAATTAATTTGACAATTCAAATAGATATTGGTTGGATGAGTAATCAGCTTTTGCTTGGCAATGAAATACAATTTGAGTAATTTGGATAAAGTAATTTATTTAATAATTTTTTTATTGGATATTTTAACTACAAAAATTTGAATCAAGTTAATATAGTAAGATTTTCTATTTAATTATATATTGATATTTATTTTTATAATCCACTAATATGATATATTTTATATCTCAATAAAATTTTAAATAAGTTTTGATGGTGTTTTTTTAATCAATTTAAACATTGGAAATTTTTTATTTATATTGTATATATAAATTTATATTATATAATACACTTAATCAACGAGTGATGAAATATTTTAATTAATATAATTTTTTTATTTTTTTAATTCAATGAAAAGACGCTAATATTTTTATTTTATTTTATGTGTTCTTATATCATTAGATTAATACATACACCCAATATAAATAAGAATTTCCCATAAACACTTAATATTTTATTATTAGATAATTGGATTTTTTTATTTAACTTTAACACGTATTTTCCATGTTAATTTTTAAAAATAAAATAATATTAAAATTAAAATTCGAAAAATGTTATTTTTGTTTGTTTATTTCTTTCAAAACGCTTGACTTAATTTGAAAGAGAAACAAATTTTATTTATTTATCCTTTAAATTAATTTAATTATTATTGTTTTCAATTTTACTTTTTAGTGTTTCTCAAAAATTTTAGAATCCACATATCATCACACAGTTTTTTTCTTTACAAAGTCCCATACACTAAACAATGAGAAAAAAAATATTTTCCTATGAGGATTGTGAATGAAGTTATGGTCTTGGGTTTATGCATTTTAACTAAAATCACCATAGAATTCATCTTAGCCAAAAAAAAAAAAAAAAAAAAAAAAAAAAAAACCATTGAAGCAAAAAGGCAAAAACTCTATAAAAATAATATTGTTTGTTATAAATTATTTTTCATTTTTGGGTTTTATTATTGTGGTTGGGAATTCTTTACTGATCTCTTAATTTTTAGTTGCTCAATTTAAACAATCTATC
>CANXYC010408570.1:0-16880 GCA_948193065.1 Aleurites moluccanus
AGTATAAATATTATCAAAAAATATATGATATTCTTATAAGTATTCAAAGTAAAAGATCTATCTATGAAAAATTACAATGTATTTTCTATTCTTACAAATAATAGTAGATAGAAGATGATATTAATTTAAGTATTTTTATAATTATGATTATTAATTTTTTTTAATATAATTTTAAAAAGCATTTTTTTTTTAATTTTCTAATTCGTATAATTTTTTTTTTTCATTTTGAGATGTAAAATTATTCCCATATATATATAAAAAAGAAAAAATGGGTATCATATAACCTTTTTCTTATAATACAACATTAATATTCAAATCAAATATCAAAATTTCTAATTTCTTTGGGACTATTTGGATAATCAGACACTTTTTTAAGTAAAAGTAAATTGTCAAAGTTTCAAGTGTTTAAATTTGTAACTTCCAAGTTCATTTGTTTTTTTGGCGAACAGAGATTTAGCCTAACTGTAAAATATTCACCAAAGTGATATATTTAAATTCTCCCTTATTTAATATTAAAAAATTTATTTAATTTTTAAAAATAATTTATTTCTGAAAAATATTTTCTGAAAATCTCATTTTCCATTGCTTAGATACAATATTAAAAATTAATTAAAAAAATATTAAAATTTTCATTTTATAAAATTATAAAAATATTTAAACCTATAAGAATTTTATATAAAAAAAATACACATAGCACACTGAAACATAACTTAATAATAAGTACCTATTTTTCTGAGTAATAGACTCGGATAGTAAACACCTATTATGACAATAGTAACTATCAATTATCGTGAATTAATAAGTTCTTATTTATATAAATTTTTTTAAAATTTTTAAATTGAACATTTTCTCGAGTTTATCAAATAAAAAAAAATTATTTTTGTAAATAAGTTTATTAAGAGGATGTTTGGATAGAAAGCTAAACGTTATAAGTTGCGTTTTAGGAGAAAGTTAAGGAGTTTTGTGATTTTTGGAATGTTTGAATAAAAAAAGAAACTAGATTATTTTTAATATTTAACGCAAATTTTAAAAGCTGGGGGGATTAACGCTCGTTTTTAACAAAATTGATTATTTTAGCAAAACGTTAGTTTTTATCCAAACACCCCCTAAATAAATATAAGGTACAGAAAAACAAAATTATAAGCCACCAAGCAAGAACAAGAAACACAGAAATGCATTAACAGACAGAAACTATGAAAGATAACATGCTTACTTTATATAACATTCTTGCATGCCAATGTTCTTTGATTTTTCTCTCGCCAAAATTTCCTTGCAAACATATAGCCTCAAAATTGCATTGTGATAACCTAAAACTCGTAAAGACCAAACACTCAAAATCAACATGGACAATAGCCATTACTCACTCTATGCTCAAGTTTTACATATTTACTACCACACCAGTTTGTGAGTGGTACTAAGGCAGTCACCAGTTGAGCTGTTAAAACAAGTCAAGCAGCCAGTTTCTGCGAAGAAGTAACAGCACCCAAATGTTTGAGGTGTAAAGCAGCCAACAAGCCTTGCCAGGTTTCTCCAGGTGCACTTGCCACTTGAAAGTCGACAAGTTTCTTTTGTCTCCTATAGTAATCTTCCAATGCCTTGCCCTGACGGACAGTAAATAATCCCGTTAGCAAAATTTTAAATCCCATTCATACTCAGATACTCTAAACATTAACTTGTGAGCTCAGCACAAAACCAACAGAGCTGATGCAATAATCATTCAACTGCATGTAAATAAATAAAAAGCATTCCAATAATAATAACTAAAAAGAAGCAAAAGGAAGGAAAGGCAAAAGCATTCAAGTTAACCCTGAGCCATGCAAGTAATTAGGAAAGTCTATGACCAATAACTACAACAATACATTGTTAGAATGCAATCATCATTAAAGGAGAAATTTACAGCAATTACTAGAATAATAAATGAAAAAGATGCCATAGATCAAAACATTAACCGACCGTTAAACAGCTAGCTTAAATATAATAAGAAGAAAATATAAACAGTACCTGTTCTGCATATATACGGAACTTTTCCTTCCAGGCACTTCCAGTGTCAGTAACAGAGGATGTAGAGTTTCCCACAGTAAGAAGATCGTTCCTCGCCAAGTTCTCTTCAGCACATTTAAAATTCACAACTAGATTGATATCGGCAATTTGATCAAGAATTTCCTGCCAGAAAATCCAACCATCTCAATAATGTACAGCAAAAACTAGTTTATTCAACTTCAGCATACACAAAATTACAACCAAGAAGATGCACAAAAAATTCATATGCAAAATCAGAGAAAATTGACACATACAGCTTGAATCCTTGTTCGGGGAATGCCATCCAAAATGAAGCCAGTTTCGCCTTTGCAGTAACCTTCTTCAAGCCTTTTGGACAACAACCCAAAAATCACTTCCTCTGGTACTAGCTTTCCTTCATTCACCGCATTTGCAATCTAGATTTGGGCAAATTAGGGGAAAAAAGTCATCAAATCATTTCAACATGATTTTGTGTTAATTAATTTTACTAAATGTAAACTTATAATTAACCATAGGCATTGACTCAACCCTCAGCAACCATTTCAAATATTTAAACTTTTACCAATTAAATAACATAAAGTCAATATCTTTAAGCGAAAACACAAAAACCCATTAAGGAAAATGAGCAAAAAAAACTTTAAGGAGGCACCTGTTTGTAGAGAGAAGAGCTAGGGTTAAGTTCTTGGCGAAGAAGAGTACCCATGGAAATGTGAGGAACCTGTAGAAGCTCGGATAGCTTCTCTGCATACAAGTGCTTTTTAGCTCCCGGGTCCCCAATTAACACCCACTGCACTCCTCTCCCCCAATCCGACGCCTCCGCCGAGTCTAGCCTTAGCTCCGGCACTTGCGAATAGTACTCGTCGTCAGTGTCGTAGTCGTATTGAATTGCTGCCGCCGATACGTAGGCACGGGAGCTAGCAAAGATTCCAAGGCGGCGGAGTGCTGGTGGCGCGGTGGCTAATCCCAGTAGACTTAGCCCAGCCATGGTGGCGGCGACAACGAGAAGAGAAAATCGCGTAGCGATAGAAAGAGGGTTTCTATGGAGAGGAAAAGTGAGGTTTTAAGAGAGGGAGACAACTCAGGCAAGTGTGATCTGATTATGCCACTGGTTATCCTTTAAAATTACACTAACGCCACTATATTTTTCACGGAATGCCAGGTGTCAGGTCCTGGGTGACTTCAGAAAAAAATATAATGAGTTGAAAAGTTGCTATCTATTTTTACATAATAATTACTTAAAAATTTTAAAAAATTTTAAAAATAAGAATTTTTGTGTAATACACAGCAGCCTCCCTATAAAACACGCTTATTCAGACACGTGATTGGTTGCACATCTTTTAAAGAATATGATATTATAGACCATGTTTTATGTGATTACCGCTCTTTGTCGAATCAAAAGAGGAACGTCACTTTTTTGACGTTGAACTTGAGGCGTCCACAAGACGTGGGCGGTTATTTTGTTAGAAACGTGACACGTGGATTTATGGTTTATAGTGATTTTTTTTTTATTTAAAAAATATTTAGATGTGAACGAAATTTTAAAAAATAAAATTTAAAAAATATCGATTTAAAATAAATTGATATATTTAACTTAATTTTTTTTTATTTTTAAATTTTAAAATATCATTTTAAATTAATATCTCGAATACTTCAAAATTTTATTTTATTTAAATTTTAAAATAGCATTTGATTTCAACATCAAAACACCCTGTTAATTAACCATATAATATAAGCGTTTTACATCAGATATGTGTAATATTGTGTCACATAACATTAAACATTGAACAAAGAAACGTAGAAACTCAACTTTACTCGAACATCATCTTTTTTTTTTGGTAAGTAAAAGGGGCCAACAACCCAAAAACAAATAAAAAACTCAAATTATCAAAAAATTATTCTAAATCCATCATCTATTATCTTTCATTATCGACTCTCATTCTATTATATCACATACTAATTAAAAATTTAATATATATCAAAAAGAAATATTAAAATTAAAATAAAATTTATATTAAATAATAATTAAATATATAAAAAAATTTATAAATAAATGCTTATTAAACTTAACAAAGATTAATTAATTTTATATAAATAAATTTTAATATTTGTCAATTTATAAATTTATATGTATATAAATTCATGTACTTTAACAATAAATAAGAATATGAATTTTTTAATAATAAATTAAAAGCAAATTATAATTTAGTTTTTAAATTTTAATTTAAAAAATAATGTGAAATACATTATTAAATCTTTATATTTTTACCCATCAAACTATTTAGTATTTTTGTCTATATTTTATATTAAATCACGCCCCTGTATATTTTTAAATTTTCTATCTCACCTAAATGAAAACTAAAAAAAGAATTAATTTTTTAATCAGTAGTCCAAATTGTTCTTTCTTTTCTTTGAAGAACAAATACAAAAGCACAATCACCAACCACATCCTTTACATATAAAGAGATTGTATGGTTGGTCAATTAAATATTTTTAATGGCCAATTATCAATGTAAGTGTTATCAATTGAAAAAATTTATATTATTTAATTAATTAATTAAAAATTTTAATTATAATAAAATTTTTTTTTAATCGATAAATTTTATAAGGTGATGGCAACCTCTTCACTGTTACTCGTACTCATTTTCCCTTTTTCACTGCTCCCCTTCTCTTCTTCGAAGCCATAATCGTCTAGTGCAAACTCCGCCTTGGATATCAGTGACGCCTTAAAATCTAAGGACCCATATTTTACATGAAATTCCCTCCATTTATTGCTGTTGTTATTATTAACAACCCGAAGGGTCTACTCCGAACAGTGATGGCGGCATTTCTAGGCACAACAAGGTCAACTTCCAACTCATATAACACAACCAAAATTCGCCTCAAACTTTTGCAAAAGCATTATGGAGCAATAAGCATCACCATCACTTCCGACCACTGTAAATTGTAAGATAAAACCCACAACATTATTAATTTTTAATATAATAATTTATGCAAATTGAAACAGGGTTCCAATTTAAGCTTCTTCCATAACCCAAGAGCATAAGAAGCTGACTCTTTATTTTCTTTCACTATCAAATTCAACCCTTTTGAATCATTTCTCTTCAAATTCAAACCTTCTTTACGAAACTCATCACCAGAATCTACAGCCACAAAAACAAAACCCGCCAAGTTTCACAAATGATAAAATAAAATCCACAGAAAGCAAAGAAAGTACTTGACAGTTGAAAAAAATCAATCTTTCCTCTCCTTCGCCAATTCTCTTTCTCACACTTACAATTTTATACCAAGTCTGAAACTCTCTGTTTCAGAACCAGAAAGCCTTTTAGGCAAAAACAAAAGCTTTAATCTCTCTTTGTCTCAGCTTCTTAGGCCTCTCTTCAAGCTTTAATCTTCGATTGCGATGGAGTTATACTCAAGTTGGAGCAATTACCGGGTGGGTTTTGTGAGATATGGATGGGCAGCGATGGTAATCGGCGGAAATGGGGATTGAGCAGGCGATTGGGTTCTAAGCGGAGACAAGTGGGTTTTAAGCAGAGAGGGGTATTTTAGACATAATATAATAATTTTTTTAATTTTTTACAGAAAATTTAAAAAAAAAAAAGGCGGAAGGATTATAAAATTAGATGGTATCAAAATATAAAAATTTAATCATATAATCCTTAAAATATAAAAATTATTTTGTTATTAAGGTTAAATTTTAAAGATTAAATTATAATTTATTTTTAAATTAATTTAATAATTAATATTTTTTTTTTTAGCATAATTCATGTTATGACTAATTCAATATAAAAAGTTGCGGACTTCTTTAAAAAAAAGTTTTATAATAAAACAATTCTTTAATTTATGATTTTTAAAGGAATGTTTTAATAAAACCATTAAGCAATCAAATGAACCAAATACTTATTCTGATAATATTTGTAATATTAAATAAATTGTGAGCCATTAAATAATTGTTTAATTCACACACATTGTAAGAACAATTTTTAATTAAATAAGAACCTAATCTAACAATTACCGAGTGGGCAAATACAATTTATGAATTAGTTTTATATTTTTACGCTCTCCGTATTATTTATATAAATAAAATTTATATTTTGTGCGTTTTATTTAAATAGATAGATTTATTTGAAATAGATTTAACCTAAAATATAAAATTTATTTTATCTTTTTTTAATTTATAAAATGTATTAATTATATGACAATATTTATGTAGTGGCAAATAATTTTTTATATTGTATTAAATTAAATTATATTACAAAAGATGAATTAATCGATGACAAATTAGGAAAAAAATAATTAAAAAAAATAATATTTTTTAATTTTTGTAAAAAACAGTTATATTTATATAAATAAAACGGAGAGAGTAATATTTAATAATATTATCTAACAATTACCCAGTTATAATAATTACCTAAAGTTCTTTTTATTTGATTGATATTGAAAATTTAAAATTTAAATTAGAGATAGATTCATCTCATAAAAGTAAAATATATAAAAATTAACACTAAAAAATACAAAAAGAAAAATAAATTGCAAAATAAATTATTCACCTCTAACTCTAAATCAAAATATTCCCAAAAGAAAATGATATTGTCATTGTAGAGTTTGTTTTTTTCAATCAGCATTATAGAGTTTGTTTTAGAAAGGGAGAAATGTATTAATTGATTTTAACTAGTTCTTTTCCTTTTCTTATTTTTGTGTCTTGCCATTTAACTTCTTATATAAGAGTAGTTTTTTTTTTTTTAAAAAAAAAAAGGAGTTAACATTTGAATATATTTGACAGTAAAAAACTAAATTGATTAATTAGTATATAATCAATGTATGTAAAAAAAATCCAAGAAACATGGAAACTTACCTTTAACCAAATATCTAAATATTTTGGATCAAATTTTCAAGTAAGAAACAATAGAAAAGACCTTGATAACCAATAACAAATCAAAATAGGGAAGAAACAATAACTCACCTCTTTAACTATCTTGTAACAATTCATATGTCCATATTAATTCGATATAACTTAATTAGAGTTTTAAGAGGAATGAAAGTGTAATGAACAGATTTGTTGTTAGTTTAGATTATCTTAAAATTAAAATAAGATCTTATTAGTTCAATAAAATAATTTCATATCATCTCTGCAAAAATGTAATCCTAAATCTTTGGTTGCCTTCCACTTTCCTATCGCCTTTGCCTTTGTTTATCTTATCATTCTCCTTCCTTCATTTTTGTTATCTTTTTTTTCTTGATTGAATGTTGATTGCTTAAAAATATTATAGTATTTATTTATTTTGACTTATTTCGTTATTATTTTAAATAAGATTTAATATTAAATTTATTTTATTATGTTAATTTTATTTATGAGTTTCTCATTCTTGGAGTTTATATTATCTTTTTTTATGGATGTTTATTTGTTTTTTTTATATGGGAGTTTGTATATCTCTTTTATACGAGAATGAGCTTTTGTCTGATTTTCAATAAATCAAACTCACGAAACGATTTGATGTTAATATTAAATATAACATATTTTTTATCAATGTGTTAATTACAGCTATTAGACTAAATATTATTGTTCTGATAATTTAGTTAATAAAATTTAGAGGATAAAATTCATTTTATATTTATCTTAATTATAATTTTTTAATTACTTTTATTGGGATGTAACTTTATACTACATGAATATTTTTTTTATATAAAAAAAAGAAAATTAAAATAAGATTTAAAATTCCTATAAAAAGATTAAGTTTTCTTTTTATTGTTATTTTGAGCTACTGTGTGAAACTGGAATATTTTTATAATTGGATGAATCCTCAAGTTGTTGACCAATTTCTTCAATAAAGCTGTCTACTGGGCGTTCATGTCGACAAGTACAACTTGGATTGCAAGTACAGAGGGTGGGTATCTTTTTAATAAATTGTGTGACATTTTTACTTTGAATTGAATTTACCAGTCCATGGGCAATCATCTCGCAAATTGTTGCTGCTGTCCTCTTTATTTTTATCCTTTTTCAGACAGTTTTTACCATTATCAACAAATAAAATAATATATACTTTTGATAATAAAAAATATTTTATAAATATATAATTTATATATAAAAAACATATTTAATAAATATATAATTTACCATTATCAACAAGTAAAATTTTTATTTTTTAAGTTTCCATAAGAAATGAAAACTAATGTACTAAAAAAAAGGAAAGGGAAACTCAAGTTTCATTTACTTTTATATTTTATTTGTGTTTTTTTATTGCATAAGAATAATATTTGTACATATTTTTTAAAAATATATTTATTAAATATAGAGTTTTTGCATAAAAATTAAATTAAAATTTTCATTTTTACATATTATAAAATAAATTTGTTTTATTTTTTACTTTTTAAATTTTAATTTAATCATTTTATTCTTGAATAATTTTTTTTAAAAATTTTTAATAAGAAAGATAGTTTACTAAATTAAATTTTAAATTATAATCTTCCTAGCATTTTATTTTAAGAAAAATTTTTTAATTTTGCTCATTGAAAATATTTTAAATAATATATATTTTACTAAAATATCTTAATAAATCATATATATTTTTAGAATTGAATGGATTATAGGATTAAAATAATAAGTAAAGAATCAAATAATGATATGCAATATTGTTAAAAAAAATATTTTTAAAATGATTACATATATTAAGAAGTATTAACTTTTTCATATTTGTATTTGGTTAATTAATTTTCTTAGTAATAAAAAAAATTTCCTTCTGGAATAAAAATTAAATAGAATATAAAAAAAATTACTTTACAATATATAGAAATGAAAATTTTTATTATGATATTTTTTTATGTATAAAATTATATATTTATTAAATATAATTTTTAGTATCATATTTTTCTAAAAAGTAAAAAATATAGACAATTATATATATGTATTAAAATTAAAAATAATAATAAAAATATAAGAAAATAAAAATTAAATCTTTATTTCTTGTAAGAATTATTAACTTAAATGAAATAAGAGCATTTCAGTCAAGTTTATTAATTAAAAAAATAATAATAAAGATGCAAAAAATTAAATCGAGAGTGCCAATATTTCCTCTAAATGTAATCACAAATTTTGAATGAATAAATATAGAAAATAAATGAACATATAATATATTTTATTTACATTTTTTTATATTTTCAAAGGTATATAGAATTTGAATTCTTTTATAGTATATCGGGACAATCTGAAATTGGAATTATAATTGAAATTAAATGATTCAATTTCAATTTTATTATTTGACAGAATATTTCAAATTAAAATTAAAAATTTTATCATGTAATTTTATAAAATTATAATATAATTAAAAAAATTAATACTATACTTTTTAACTGAACTCTTAAAAACTATAATTTCACAACTATAATTTCACAACCATTGACTCTACCTTCATATTTATCGCCAGGACAGCAACAATAGCTACAGCCACCGACCATTGTCACTATTGTCCAATATTGGCTAACACCGAACGCCACCATTTGCAGCTGGCAGTGGCGCCCCAACACTAATATTAATTTTTATAAAATTTTAATTTTTTATTTAATATAAAATTAAAATTTTTAATTTTAATTTCAATTTCACTATTTAAATATAGTCATATGGATATATAAATTCATTTACTATTTAATGTTATGAGATGGACTTAAATTGGGCCATCTAAGCAGCGGATTTCATTAATTATCATGTAATATATTTCTCTGCTTGGGCTATCTAATCTTTTCTTTCTGTATTTGGAGAGATCCCATACCTATCTTTTTCTTCTATTCAAATTGTGAAATCATCCTATTTATCACAAAATTGTCCAACTAAAGAAAAAAGATGTCTATATAGAACCAATGAGTTGTGATCCAAATAATAATACATGCTTATATTTTATAATGAGATTTCAGAATCAATCCGTGAAGAATATATATATTGAAAAAGAGAGCCACGAATCCCGACATAAAATTTAGTGATACCAACTATAAGGCGGGAATGAGAATATCTGTGTTTTAATCTGTCTATATAGAGAATAAAATAGATCCCTAAACTTCAAGCAACCTGTCAACTTCTTTTTTGAGTAAATCTATGGTAGCACTAGCATTTAAGCCCCCATAAACCGTTACATGTACACTATCTAATTTTCGTGGAATTTCCTCTTATCCACAAATAAACCAACAAAGATGAGCATGTAAATTGGTTTTAGACTTGCGACAACCAGAATGGCAGTTGGGTCTTTCTAGAAAACAAAGCAGCCTCTAAACGTCTATTTGAATGATATATGAACCATAGACCATTTGATTTGGAATACAATAACAATTTTTGCCTACCTCATATAACTCTTTTATTTATTATTTTTGCCTAATGAAAAAATATTAATACTCTTTCTTTTTCATATGTTTTATTTTATTGAGTTTGTATATGCACCAAATATAATCAAAATTTACTCAGACATATTAAATTGAATAAGTAAATTATGATAAGAAATTGAAATATGTATCATTTTTTATTTATTTATTTTTTAGATTTAGAGAAAGAAAGAAATCTAATTAGAGAATTTAAATTTAAGTTCTCTTTGGTTTAGTATTATATAAGTTATATTCAAGACTGAAAGATTTCGAATTTGAATTCTACTCAGCTAAATTTATGAAAGAAAAATTAAGCTTCTCACTTTTATCCTAAAAGAAGTACTAACTAAGCAAAGGATAAATTCTTGTGGAAACTTGTTTCCAAAGCTAATTAAGAATCATTTAAAGAAAGAAAACTATTGTAAACTCTTAGTTCTTGCTGATGCCCACAAATATTTTATTGCTCTTCTTGTAAAGTTGTACTAATATAATGAGCTTTCATGTTCCATTATCTCATAGGTAGTAAACAGCCAAAGGTACTTGTTACAAAAGACCAAAGGCCACATATTTTCTTAGTAGTAAATTATCATAAATTGCAATTATATTTTCCCTCAATTTTTCTTGAAATTTTCTCTCTTTAGCATTGTTCTGTTGCATAATTTTCACTCAATTCCTTGCTTCCTTGCAGAATGAATTGTTGTAGGACTTGATGGTAAGCTAAAGCTTTGGATAAGGCAACAATTAATAACTTCCAATTACATTGGAGAAAATATAATAAAGGTAATGTTTCCCATCTTTTTTTTCAAGAGAATAATGTTGAGAATATTAAGATTAAAATTTGAACCATTATTCATATTTTGAACTTTTAGATTAAGCAGTACTTCAATTATAGTATGGTTCATGGATTTAGATTCAATTATTCGTTATGATCATTTTTTTTCTCCTCTCCGTTAATTTGCTCTCTTTTTTTTTTTCTTACTAGTTTTGATGGAAGAGGATGGGATAATACATCATCACCAATCATCCTCTTCAACAGGACAAAATCATTATATTAATGTTGATTCACTGGCATCTTCCATTCAAGAAACGATGCTTCAAAATTTAACAATGTCTGATAAATGTTGCATCTTCAAAATTCCCCACATACTCCAAAGGCACAATGAAAAGGCATATCGTCCTAATGCATTCTCAATAGGGCCATGGCACCATAATGAATCAAATCTAAAAGCTACTGAGAAAGTTAAGCTCAAATACCTTAATGGCCTCCTCTGCAAATCACCCTGCCGCGAATCAATGCTAAAAGAATTCATCAAAGCCATATGGGAAATCGAAGAAGAAGTTCGTGATTGCTATGCCGGATCTGTCAATTTCAGCCAAGAGGAACTAGTCAAGATTTTAGTCTTCGATGGTTGCTTCATAATCGAATTGTTCCGAAAAGATGACAATGAAAAACTTAGAGATGATGATGACCCAATCTTTAATATGTCATGTATGCTTCAGTTCCTTTACCATGATTTGATCTTGCTAGAAAACCAAATACCTTGGCTTGTTCTTGAAAAATTGTTTAACATTACTAAAGAACCTGGAAGCAAACCCCTTTCTCAACTAGCCCTTAAATTTTTTCACAACATTTTCTCATTTACACCACCACCGATAGTCCAACCATTTCAAGAACAAAAACACATTCTTGATTTATTAAGAAATTGGTTAGTTTCCTCCTCTGGAAAAGCAGAGGATGTCAATCTTGGATGGCAACCAATACCTTCTGCAACAAATCTTGTAGATGCTGGAATTAAATTCAAGAAAGGAGAAGCAAGAAGTATTTTAGACATAAAATTCAATAATGGTGTATTAGAAATTCCATCATTATTAATTCAAGAAACAACAGAAGTTATAATCAGAAACCTTATTAGCTATGAACAATGTTGTCCAAAATGCTCTGCAAGAATTACTTCTTACGCAATACTTCTTGATAATCTCATTAATACAGCTGAGGACATGGATATACTTACTGATAATGGGATAATTGATAATTGGCTAAATCCAGAGGATGCAACCCAATTCTTTAACAAGCTTTACCATGATGCTTATGTGAAGAAATATTATTATTTGGATCTTTGTGAGAAAGTGAATGAATATTGCCATAAAAGCTGGCCTAGATGGCGTGCTATGTTTATGAGAAATTATTTTGGGACTCCATGGGCTATTGCTTCTCAAATTGTGGCTGCTACTTTCTTGGTTCTTACTGTCTTGCAGACTTTGTTTACTATTATTAAGTAGGATTTAAATTCCCTCTCTGTTTTGATTGTTATATCATTGACAGAGAAATGAGACAAAGAAACAAGAAAGCTATCCTATTATTACCAATTTTTTTGTTATTATTATTATTATTATATGGAAAAAAGTTACATATTCTCTTACTTTTTCTTTTCACTTTCTCTTTTTCTTTGTAAATTGAAAATTTTTAGGAGAGTTGGGTTTGAACATATCATACTATGAAATAAACATTTGGTCAAATTTCTCACTTTCTTTTGTTTGGTATTCATGTTGAGATTTTGTATTAAACTTAATTTTAGTAATTTTGTTGTAATAAAATTAAGTTTTAGCTATTTTTAAGAGATAAATTGAAATTTGTGATGATAAAATATGAATGTGACATTCACTTCCCAAATTTATTTATTTTAATAAATTTGATTTCGGTTGGATATAAAATTTAAAATCTCGCAAATTTAAAACAGTATCAATATTATAAAATAAAAATTTATCAGTCCAATAATTTATTTCTTAATTATTGCAAACTATTATATTTCACATTTGACCTTTAATTATAATATTTCTAGTTTAGATAGTATTTTTCATGGATTCAAGACTGATTTAGAAATTGAATACTGATTTAACAATACAAAAGTTAAGAAATTTTTTTGGTCAAATATATAATCTTACTTGAAAAGAAATTATTTCATGTGGGGGAAGTTTATTTGGATAATATACTGCACCCTAATCCAGCAACAATAATTATTTTGGAGCAGTTCAGTTTATCTTATTCAAACTTCAGTGGAAATTGAAATTTATGTAAATGATGGAAAATAATCACAAGTAAAGAATTATCCAAGTAGTTTTATGATACATTGAAGCAAAAGGTGAATTATCCATCATGAACTTTGCTTCTGAAATCTTTTTTTGCTTTATTTAGTAGTGAAGTAATAAATATGCTCCATATATAGTATAAAATTTATATAAATTAATATCATTGAATTTATCAAAAAAAAAATATCGTTGAAAACCTTAATTTATAAAGGATTCCCAACCCTTTCACTATAGCAATGAAAATCTTAAAGTTACGGAGAAAATCAAATTCAAATATCTTGGAGGCCTAATCCACTGACTAAAACCTCAAAACATAGGGCTTAGGGAATTGATCCAAGAAATTGAGAAGATTCAAAAAGAGGTGTTATGCAGGAACCTATAAAGAACCGACATCATCATGCGATACGACATAATATGACTCTCTAATATGTTAATTATAAAACAATTTAGATTTTGACATATTAAGACACGTTTAAATATTAAATAATATTTTTAATATATATATTCATATTCATTAATTTTACAAAAATAAATAAATAAAAGAAATTATATATATCAACGAATACTATCATTTTTCATATTAATTTAGTCATTCTATTTATTATCCATTTAGTTCTTTTTTTATTGTCTATACACTAATTGTTGATAAATTAGGTTTTTATTTACGTAATTTTATAATGTCTAACACAGTCAAATATGCATGTATGATTAGTCAAATTATTGAAAATAGTTGACTGCATATCGGACACGTATCCGAAACGTATCAGTGTCTAACACCGACTCACCAATTAGGAGAGAGTATCCATGCTTCATATGCAGGAACAGTAAGTTACAACCCAGATGAATCGGTCAATATGTTGGTCCATGATGGTTGCTTCTTCATCGAGCTGTTTCGAAAACATGTTGGATTACTACCTAAAGGTGACCCAATTTTTACAATGTCCTGTATGCTTCAGTTTATAACATGACTTGATTTTGCTTGAAAATTAAATACCTTGGATAGTTCTTGGTCGTTTGTTTGACATGACCACGGCAGAAAATGATGGAATTCCCGTGCTTCAACTTACATTTAAATTCTTCGCTAACATTTTCTCCTCCACCCCATCTCCCACGGATCAATATTCACTCACAAAAACCAAGCATATTCTTGATATATTAAGGAACTGGTTGATTTCATCAATTTGTCAGCTACAGTTCAGCAACTATTCAGAAGGGCAAACATTTTCCTCTTCTACTGAAATTTTAGAGGCTGGAATCAAATTCAAGAAATTAGAAGCTAAAAGCCTTTTGGATCGTAGATTTAAAAATGGTACTCTTGAAATCCCGAATATATTGATTCAAGAAACGACAGAAACTATCTTTCGTAATCTCATTAGCTACGAGCAATGTTGCCCAGAATGCCCACCTATAATCACTTGTTATGCTATGGTTTTGGATAATCTGATTAACACTGCAAAGGATGTTCAAATACTCTGTAAAAAAGAAATTATAGATAGTTGGCTGAATCCTGAGGATGCTACCCAGTTCTTTAGTAAGCTCTATCATGATGCTTATGTGAAATAATTCTATTATTTTGGTCTCTGTTCAGAACTGAAACTGGATGAATACAGTAAAAAACAAAGGCCAAAATGGGGAGCAGCTTATATGCATAACTATTTTGGGCAGCTATGGGCAATTGCTACTGCTGCAATTGATTTGATTCTTGCTTTCTTGCAGGCTTTGTATTCCATTATCAAATAGGACCTATTATTAATTAGGGTCCTTTAATTTCTATATGTCGTAATTGTTCTAAACCAATTCTTTGTTTGTTTAAAGGCAATTTGGATATCAACACAATATTAGACCGAAAAAATGATCCATACTACTTGTCAAATAATAATTGAATTTAAGAAAAAAATAAAATCACCTAATTACCACTTGAAAGAAAGTGTTAAACATATAACAATAATTAAATGAAATTAAAATAAATGAATAAAGTATAATAAGAAATTAAGTATGAAAATAGATCTCATATTAATTAATATAAGATATTAAATAAATTTATATATAATTAGATTTTTCAACATTAATAACTACTTATTATTTCAAAATTATATAAGTTATAACACTTGTAACATGATAAATTCAAGTAAGATATTGTGATAACTTGGAGTTTAACTGACTCCGTATATTATGGAATGAAACAAAGTTCTCGTCCTCTAAATTTTTGTCTATCAAAATGCTCTTAAATTGTTGCAAAGCCATATTAGAAAGAGTCTTGGTTATTTCTTACCGGTTACAACTTAACAGCTATAAAGCTATTTACAAGGGTTGAGGGATAGTTGTATATTTTTGTATAGTAGTCTTCCATATAATATATTTTGGAGATTTAAAAATTTTTATAAAATTTTTTAAAAATTATAATTTGATAGTGTTCGATATAGTGAATCCAATGATATATTTTTTGTGCTAAAAAAAAATCAAATAAATAGCAAAAAATGTATTATAAATGCGATAAATTTAAATTATTAAATTTAATACACAAAATTTGTAATATATTTTTTGCTATCCATTTGATTTTTGTTTAGTATAAAAAATAAATCATTAGATTCATTACATCAAACACTATTAAATTACAATTTTTAAAAAAATTTATAAAAATTTTTAAATTCTCAAAATATATCTCATGAAATGCTATCATGCAAAAATGCAGCCCCTCAACCCCTATTTACAATCCTTGCATTCGAGCTTTGGCATTTGTTTGATTAAGACCCACCTTTCTAGAATTCGTTAAATAAATAAAAAATTACATACTCTGAGTTTGAGTATTTCAATTTTATGGATAATAAATAATTTAATATAATGTTATAAATTTAAAAAAAATTATTGTCTATACCGAATGCAAAAATTTATTTTATACACTGATTCAACGAGTGATAAAATATTTTAATTAATATAATTTTTTTATTTTTTATTTACCCAATAAAAGAACTCTAATATGCTTTTTGAGGGTATGGATTTATGGAATGTCATATTTTATTAAATTAAAATATATATATATATATATATATATATTAAAAAGACTTATAATGAGGGACAATAAATCAAAATAATTCGGGTTATTTTTAATATTTTATATTAAAATGAACTTAATTTATTTGAAATTTAATTATTGAAAATCTTAATCCATAATTTTTGGATCTAGATAATTTCACGTACTATTAGAGTTAGAACTCATGATCTACAGTCAAGCTTGGCTAAGCGCTAATAATGAGTCAGACTCAACTTACTTGTTGAGTGAAAATTGAATTTACCAATTGCATACCCATCTCAAGCAAACTTGTAAACTTCAAAAAAAAAAAAAAAAAAAAAAAAAAAAAAAAGTTTTGGGTAACTTGTTTAAAAATAATTTTTTCAATTTAAAATTGGATGTAATTAATTATTTATTTAAA
>CANXYC010408605.1:0-43089 GCA_948193065.1 Aleurites moluccanus
CATTACAAATAATGATCTTTTCATTATTTAATTTAGATCTCATATTTTCTAGATCAGTTATTTGAGAAGTGATTTCTATATTTTCATTAAATTTGAAATTCATAAATTTGTCAACTAGGTGAGTTTTTGACAATTCCTCATTCTTTCTAAATTGAGCATCTAAATTATCCCATATTTCTTTAACAATGTTATATTTGCTAAAAACTTCTGCTAACCGATCAGAAAGACAATTCAATAGATAGTTTTTGCAGAAGTCATCATCCTTATTTCATTGAGATTCATCAATATTATCCATTGTATTAGCAAAAGTACTCAAAATAGTATAAAATATATTTTCATATTTCAATCTAAATTAAGTCTTTCGCTTCTAGGAATTAAATTCAGATCCATTAAAGGTTTCCAATTTGACCATCTCAATCAAAATACGTTTATCCATTCTTCTATATATTTAAATAGACAATTAAATAGCAAAAATTATATAGAAGAAAAAGTTAGAACAAGTGCACCTGAATCAAACCAACAATTGAATCGAACTAATAATTGAATCAAACCTATGATTGAATCAAACCAATAATTGAATCGAATCAATAATTTGAACCGAATTGATGAATCAAACCAATAATTGAATCAAACTAGCAATCGACTCAAACTAATTTCAAATCTTCTGCTGGGCGCCGATCTCCGTTGCTGGGCTCTTGTTTGTCAACAATTACAAAGCATCAATAACTTTGCAACGATTTTAACTCTCTCTTTTTTTTTTTTCAATTGCCAAACTCTCTCTTTTTTTTTCTTTATTTAATCAATAACTTGAATTAAGAACAACAAATTTAATTATGTTATTAATCAAACTAGAACTTGAATCAAAAATAAGAAACCTTAAAAATTATTCAACAAGAAACCTTGATCCAAAAATTAGAATACTTAATGCTTTAAGATTGTTAGGGTTTTAAGTCAAACAATATGCGATTACTTGAAGTATTACATTCTAAGTATCTAATTTGAAATACCTAGCATGTTGCCCCCAGCTAGTATATATATAGATTTACACTAAAGTTAAACTAGTTAATGGGCTCTTGCCTATTAGGCCCACTACAAAAATCCATTATCTATTAGGATTTATATTAGAACATATATTAAAATTATTTAATATACCCAAAATTATCATTCCTATGTATTCCATATTCTTTCAATTGGTTAAAAAATTAAATTCTCTAGTAAATATGGGCATAGTGGCCAACCAGCAGGTAATTTCCGGATGAAAAATGTGGATGAATTATAAAGTTTTATATTGTATATTAATTAATGGATTTGACTAATAAAATGTATTTATGTTAATTTTTAATTTTTATTTAGAATATAATTTTTATTTTTTATGATAATTAAATTATGAATATAAACCAAATTTATTGAGAAATTATTTATAAATATTATTTAAAAAATGATGTCATCCTCTTTATTAAATATAAGAGGATGATGTATTTTTTTTATATATTTTTTTTTGTCAAGTTAAATGGGACGATTATATTATCTTTATTTTAATGTTATTGGAGAAAGTAGAAATCCCTTATTTTATAGTTATTAGGAATTATTACCATCTTCAATAACTATAGAGATAAAATGTTGTCATCTTTTATAAATTTAAGGAGATAATTATCGTCCTCATTTTAAAATATTCGGGGATAAATGTCTTTTTCAAAACTAAATATTAAAAGATAATTATTTGTCCTTAATATAAATTTTTTAGAAATCAGATGTCGTTCTTATTTTCAAAGACGATTTTCATTTAATGGTCTCTTATAATTTTGGGAATAAAATAAAATGTCGTCTTTATTTTAGGAACAGATTTTTACGTAATTTTCTCAATGATATACGGAGATGATAAAAATCTCTCAAATATATTAAATGTAAAAGATAATTTTTATTGCTCTCAAACTACTAAATTCTATAGTGTAATATGTCAGATTAAACTGATATATTCAATTTGATAAATCTTTAAATCGGAGTCAAAATAAAATAATGAGAAGTCAATAATTTTGAATTGTTTTGGTTTATTAAAAACATTACAAAACATAATTGAGAGGTATAACAATGAAAAAATAAAAATGAAAATAATTCACTGTTAAAAGCTAACGGCGAAATTGCGAGTGAATCTACAACGAATTCAAATCCAGCGTTGATTAGTGGCACGTACGAAGCTTGACCCATCAATTTTGGACAAAATTAAGACAAAACAATGATGGATTGAGTGACAGAATTAACAGTCGTTAAATCCTTTGTTGTTTAGATAATGGGCCTGTTCCATGCTAATCAGGAGTGAGAAAAAACGGATATAATAAAAATTTAATTTAATTTATTTGATATGATTAATTATATAATTCAGTTTAATTTAAATTTTTATAAATTTTAATTTATTCAATTCAATTCAATTTATTATAAAAAATTTAGAATAATCTAATCAATCGAATTGTATTTATTATATATATTTCAATAATTATATATATTTTTTATTAAAAAATAATTAACTTAATTATCAAATAAAAACATATCATTTTAATTTAATTTAATTAATTTTATAAAAATTTCAATTCAATTCAATTTAATTAATTATATAAACTAATTTATTTGATTTTTTAAATTTTAAATTCAATTTTTTCTGTTGTTATAAAATTGTTGAAAAAGTTGGCTTTTTTTAAGACCAAATCAATGATTTTTATGTGAAACATGATTGCTCTGCCTCTCCCATTCTAATAATCCTTTTTTTTTATTTTTAAATTCCTACTTTGTCTTCATTTCCTTCCTCGAGGAGTAAAACTAAAACCAGCATAATTAGTGTAATAGTATCGATTTTCTTGAGAAATCCATCTAAAATTTATTATTTACAAAAATATATATTTATTATTATATTATAACTTGGTATACAATTTTTTTTTTTAAATTATTATTTTAGGAATTAGATTTAAGTTGGCAAATTAATGTAATTAAAACAACTATTATTCACCAAAGCTGCTCACCAGTTTTTTTTTTTTTTTGTTAATTGAATACTAATTTCAAAAGTTATGTTTCAATTATTGTCTAAGTTAAAAATAAAAAAGCAAATAAAAATTAAAAATGTTCTATTGACACTTGAATTTAATCTATGAGATTGCCTTAATTAATTTTTAATTTTCAATTAATTGAATCATTATTTTGATGAATGATAATTTTTAAGATCAAGGTGAATTATAATTTCAAAATAAAAATTTAGAAACTAAATTTATAAAGTATAATAGGATAATTTCTAACTTATATATTTATATATATTTTTTTAATATTAGAAAGGAAAAATCGATAATATTAAGAATAATAAATATTTACCGCTAGATTATATTTTAATATATATATATTTATATTTTATTTATTGTATGTTTTGTATACCCTAAAATACATGAGGTATAAAATTCAAATTTCGGTTACACTTTATATAACTTTATTTAATATTTAGATAAGCTTTTTATTATAGTTTTGGAAAGATTAGTGTGATTTTATTTTTAAATTTATATACAGTAAAATCTCTGTAAATTAATATTTAATAAATTAATAATATTTATTATATAATATTTTTTAAGATTCTAATTTGTGCTAATGAATTAAATTAATAATTTTTATAAATTAATAAGTTAATATTTTTTTAAAAAAATCATTATATAATTATATAATTTTATTCATATTATAAATTAATAATTTATCAATATTATACATATAATTAATTATGATATATATTTTATTAAAATATGACTCTAAAAATTATTTAAAATCTAGATAATTATACTTGTTTTTTTTTTATTTACTTCATTTATATTCAATTTATTTATTTTTTTAATTTATTTTTAATTGATCACATATTATTTGTTTAATTCATTTAATCAATATTAAATTAATTATAAAATTGATAAAATATAATAAATTTTTAATTGATTAAATATATATTTATTGAATTATAAATATTATTTTCAAATTAAATTATTTATTTATCAATTAATTAATATTTTTTAAATAATAAAATTTATAAGTCATAACAATATTAATTTATAAAAATTTTATTATATATATTATAATTTTTAATATTAAAGTTATGAAGAAAACATTAATTGGGGGATTAATTTTCTTTATTCACGCTCCTTATATATTAATGGGTGAATTATTATTTAATTAGTCACTATTGTTTAGTGAAACATATTAATAAGGACTTCTATACTTTCAAAAATTAATTAAAATAGTGCATATATATATTCATATTATTTTTGAATGAAAAATCGATTTTAAATTTATTATTGATGAAATATATAATTACCTCTAGACTGGCTTGGTGTGTTATACATATTCAAATTAACCCATATTAGCATTTGTAGAATCTACCATTCAATTCACAAATAGCCAATTCTTGACCACCGATTTACCACAACAATCGTAGACTTCTCAGCCTATGATCTGGCCCAAGTCTATGGAAATCGAATCCACTGATGGGGCAACGAAATTCATTAGCCGTTCGATTACGACCATAATCACCAAAAAAGGCAGTTCCACATGAATTCTAATGCTCAAAATCATTTCTCCCTCTTTCTGTGTCTGTCTTCGTTGAGACTGATTCATTTCACAATTCACACATCCCAATCTCCCTCTCTCTCTCTCTCCTTTCTGGGTAGACAAGATTGCTATTCAAAGGAGAGAATTGGCCATGGCGAGTCAACTCGGGGATAACTTGACTCTGAGTCTTGAACGAGTCCGAAGCTGATCAGAAAGGCCTTGTCTTGCAGTACCAGGTCTTTAAACTTCTTTTCTTTTTTGCTAAACTCTAATTTCTCAAATAATTTTTTAGGTTTTAGCTATTCGATCGTTTAATTTTTTTATTTTCTTCTCCATCGGAGTCAATTATTTGAAACCCTGATGCTTGGAAAATGAAATCTTGGCGACCTAAAACTAGGGTTTTATTGATTAAATTATTTTAATATTTTTCAATTTATGGTGAATATTTTATTTTTATTTAATAATTAATATATGAATTTCCCCCCTTTCAGCTGGGTTTCTTTTATTTTTGATAAATTATGGGTTATATGATTTGGGTCGATTCGATTTTGTGATAAAGTCGAGATTTTGTGACTTGGGTTTCGTTATTTCTGTTCGGGAAGTTAGGGGTTTTGATCTGGGTTTGTTGAATTTTGTTGAAGTTAAGAGTTTTATCGTGCTTTGTTTAGTTCCTGATAAAGTAATAATTCTGATTTGGGTTGGTTCAATTTGTTATAAATTTAGGGTTTTTGATTGGGGATTGTTCAGTTTGCCATGGGTGAGGAGACATCTGATACTATGAATCTTGATTTGAATTTGGGCCCTGGTCCTGAGGCAGGGTCTGAATCAGTACCAAGCGAAGCAGTGAATTTGGATGAGTGGATTGATGATCCCTTAGAGAGAATTAGAGAGGCTGTTAGAATTAGCAGGAATAGACAGCGCTGGAGATGGCGACAAGTTCAAATTCCTCATGAAACACACAGCCTTTCTGTGGAATTGAACCAATTGATAGGCAATTCTGACAGTGTGAGTACTTTACAAGCTGGTGAGGGTAGTGTTACTGCTGAAGAAAGAACAAATGAGGTGCCCAAAATGTGTGAAAATAACAATGGATTTTTGGAAGATGAAGTATCAGAGAAAAAGGGTGAGGTTGAGAAGGGAACTGATAGTGATGGAAGCTTCTTCGATTGCAATATTTGTTTGGATTTGGCTACAGATCCAGTTGTTACTTGTTGCGGTCACTTGTTCTGTTGGCCATGCTTATACAGATGGTTACATGTGCATTCAGATGCTAAGGAATGCCCAGTTTGCAAGGGAGAGGTAACCATTAAGAATGTAACCCCTATATATGGCCGTGGGAATAATACCCGTGAACCAGAGGAGGATTCAAGTCTGGAGATCCCTCTTAGGCCACATGCAAGGCGGGTTGAGAGCTGGAGGCAAAATATTCTGAGGAATCCTTTTAGTTTCCCAATGGAGGAAATGATTCGACGGCTTGGAAGCAGATTTGATTTAACTCGGGATTTGAATCCAGAGCAGGATTCAAATGGAACTCATGAAATGGGAGATAGGCCTTCCTTTCTGAGTAGGATTATGACACTTAGGGGAATGCGCACTGAGCAAAATCCCATTCCGCCTATCAATGACATAGTGGATTTAACACAGAGTGGCACTAGTAGGCCTGATGCAAGGCATGCGCGCCGAGTTCATTCATATTTATTTCGAAGAACTTCAACCCATGCTTCACATTCTTCTGCTTTGAGTTCTGCTGATAGGTTACTTGATGCATATTTTCGTAACCATCCTTTAGGGAGGAATCAGGAGCCCCCCCAACCTGTTGATGATAGAGATTCATTCTCTAGCATTGCAGCAGTTATAAACTCAGAGTCTCAAATGGACACTGCAGTGGAAATTGATTCCATGGTGTCCCTCTCGACTTCTTCTTCCAGAAGAAGAAATGATACTGCAAGAGTCTCAGATGTGGATACTGGGGATTCCAGAGCACCTAGAAGGAGACGATTCAATTAGTCAGATTTCGTCTAGTAATTGTTATATCCTGGAAGTTGCTCAAGGTATGCCAATTCTTATGTAAGTGCTAGCTGCATTTATAGTTTTTTTCACTCTACAAAGTTTTCACCTCCTGCCAAAGCTGTCGACTTTGATGAGGTGATTATATAACTTCCAATCCTTTGTTGCTCCAATATGTTGTTTGAGATACTATTGTACTGCATAAGGGCTTATGCTCTGAATTTGTGTGGAAAGTTAAATTTATAGAGCAAGTAGGCAATCACCTTCCACTGTACATAAAAACTTTTCAGTTTTCAGACTTCATAGTTATGGAAAAATTGCTGAATTCTTGCAGAACATATCCCTCGATGTCTTATCAAAATTGAACTAGTTAATTTTCTAGACTTAATTTTGTTTTTTTTTTTTAGCGACTATTTCATTCACCTTCAAGTTCAAATAATTGTAAACGTCCTAAAAGTTACATGTAACTTTAGCCACCAAGTTCTTCCTATTTACTTGAGAAAAGTGATAAAAAAACAAAATAATTTTACTGCTTCAGACATAGAGTTCAACTTTCAATTTTATTCAGAACCTGTGTTCTTTTGTTGCTTCTATGTTTTCAGTTGTCAACAGTTGATGCACTCGTCCATCCTTTTCTTGTTTCTGGTTCTTTATTTAGCAAGAACAATTGGGCATGTGAACAATATAATACTACATTTATAGAAAATTTTTGAAAAAATTATCAACTTCTTTGTGTGATCATTACCTTTGAGCAAAGTTGGTTCCTTATTATTTTCAGAAACATTATAAGCTAATGATATTTAGAATTTTAAAGATCTGGGTATCTACTGCATCAGTAATCTAGATAACCTATTGGATCGGTAACCTAGAAGTTATCTAGGTATATCTATTGCTTCTGCCATTTGGTTGTGGTTGGTTTTGTAATCCTCTTGCATAATTTTGTACTAGAAATTTTACAGTCTTTGTAAAAAAAATTTTTGGTTTTATGACTTTAGTTCTCTTCTTTTTGATGATTAGAAATAGCAATTTTCAAATTTTAATGTCTGTAGCCTTTTTTTTTTTTTTCTCCTGATATTTTGAAAGCTGTTGATCCATTTTTTTTTGGGCTATAATTTTTTCAAACATCACTTTTTTAGGAAATTATCAACACACTCGTGCACATGAATATAGTGCGAAGTGCACCCAATCAAGTGGGATCCACCTGTCCTGAATCCAAACTAGTTTTTACTTTCAACTTTTATCTAGCAAGGCTGAAGGCTTAGTGTCTGTTTGACATTATTATTTAAGCAATATTCGAGAAAAACACTAAATTGAAAATGTTGATTGCAGGTCATCAAAATTTGTTTTCAAGGTGACTTTCTCATGTTATAATCTTTGAAGTCTTGGAACAACTAAACAAAATTCCCAGACTTTTCTGGACTTTTTTTTCTACCTCTATTATTTATTTATTTATTTTCCGTAGAAGCAGTTTCAACCTTAATGTCAAAAAGGATCCTAGCAGAAGCAATCTAATTGCTACATGGTCATATTCTTTTACCACTAAATTAACCGTTGTTGCCTTTTGTATGTAGTAGTGGTAACCTATCTCATTAATTGCTATTTACTACATAGTTGGATAATTATAGAGCTTTATCCTTTTTCTTATTACCAGTGCAGCATGAATCATTTTTGCATATATGAAAGGCAAAACTAGTTAAATTTATGATTGAAAATTGAATGGTCAAATGGCTTATGAAAGTTGCAAGACTGGGAAATCATTTTTGTAGGATTTTCAAGTTCTCTAAAGCAACATGCTTGAGTATTACTCAGCATGTCTTGGAAAATTTTTCATGTGAATGCCTTGGAAAACTTTTCATGTGTTGAACAACGATAAATAGGTTCAGTATTGTTTCACTCTGAGCTGATGCTTGCATTTAGTACCTTCTTCAATCATGTTTCCGTCTAGAGTTTCTCAAACAAATTGTAGATTCAATGGATAGACAAAGCATCATATAAGGGAGAATTTGAAAGTGCTTGTACATATGCTTTTAGACATAGTTGCGGATGTGGTAGGGAAAATTATGTGTTGTTGACCACCATAGTTGCGGATGTGCTCATCCCTTTACTTCAAGGCCAAGTGAAAAAGAAGAGAAGAAGAAAATAGCAAATTATTTAAATTGATTGGTGCAAATCATGCCCCCGATCTTCGCCCATATTTTAGGCTGTTTTTCTTACGTGTACAAAATTCAATTTTCTTTCAATTTTTTCCTAGATATTCAATTGATTGGGACAAATTATGTTTAAAAATTTAGAATAATTACTATATTTTGTATAAAATTCAATCTCTTCCTGAACCAATAGATTGGAGTAAAATCATATCTCAATTAGGACAGGCAATTCAATTATTCATTCAAACAAATCTAATGATATACTAGGCTTAAACTAATGATACACTACTTCCAGGTGACAAGCCACCAATAAGTTATATTCTTCTTGTTCCCATTGAGAAAAGGAACTAATTGTTATATGCCTCCACCATTAGTAGGAGATCTAATCAACTAATAATTAGATCTTTGTTTTTTTTTTTTTTTTTTTTTGTATTTTGCAGAAAATATTTTAATATTTTTTTTGCTATTTAGGGTGCTCACAAAAACTAATTAGTGGAACATAATTTTTTTTTTTAAAGATTAACTTTATAGTTTTAAATATAATGATTAAGTAGTATTTAATGTCATGATTTCATGTAAATAATTACATGGCTCTCAACTCAATGTTTTATGGGATATGAGATTCTCTTCCTTCTTTCTCTTGGCAAAGGTAAATTGCTCCTCTAATAGTCAGCTTTACACGCTGGTCTTAAATCTTCATCATTGTTTGAGACTATAATTCAAGAAGAATGTTTTAGCAAAGATTTAAGTTAGGTATGTATAGGAGTTGGAATCTTCCTCTCCAATTAAAAAATATATATTTAAAAATAAGAAACTGCTGGTGAGTTTGAAATAAATAGTAAAATGGATCTTAAAGTATTATAATACTTAAATGGGCCTTGTAAGTTGTAATATATTTTGGAGATTCACTTGAAAAATGAGCCATTGGAATTTGTTTTCCTTAGGCCGAAACCTTAGCCCACCAAAACCATAGTAAGATTTTTTTTTTTTTTTTAAGGTTGTCTTTAATCTATTGATTCAATATAAAATCCAATGTTATAAGCAATTTTGTCTTTAAATTAGTAACAAAGTAATCATTATTTTTTTTTTTTAGTATAGAGAGATATGTGATTTGAATATAAATAGATTATATCTTAGCATACAAAATAATGATTTTATATTTTGGTGTACAACACAATGATCATTCTCATAAAGATGAGTTGGATTCTCATTTATCTATAGCTTCTTATAATTTGTTTCCTTTTTAAATTTAATTATTTTTTAATTCAAAGCCAATTATATTATAAATCATAATGATGTGAATTATGAATTTTTTAAAAAATAAATATTCATATATATCACATTCTAAGTCTTATTAGGGCATAAAACTTGGGCAATTGATGGGATTTGAGGGATTGTGATAGATTGATTATCTTAATTTTGGACTCTTCTGAATTATTTATCATAAGCCAATCAATTAATTATGAAAGAAAAGAAAAGATCAATCTCTATCTCTTTGCAATTAATTATTCTTCTAAAATTTGACTAACCACTTTTTTCTTCTTATCTTTGAGCTAATTAAAAAAGAAATATAGCAAATGAAAACTGTTAAATATATTGTATTATTATAGGGGTATGATTAGCATTATGATGAGAATGATGAAAAAATGCAAATTTTAAGGGATAGTTGTCCCTTAAATTAGGAGCAAAAACACAGCATCCCAGGATGATGATTGATGATTATGATTAATGGTGATGATTATGATAATGAAAGAAAGCATGACAAAGTCTGAATAATGATGTCTCTCTTAGCTCTTAGACTGTGAGGGAACAAAGATGCTTCCATTTCCAGAGTTGCATGCTCTATTGCTGTCTTTTGGTTTCTCATCTTTTTAATCATAAAAGATTGTAATTTGTTTAAGCTCCCCTTCCCTTTTAGCTTAGGTTTAGCCACTCTCTTTTCATCATCTTACTCGCATTATTATGCCTCATTATTGCTTCCAACTCTTCTTTTTATTTTCACTTTTTTGAGGAATATATGATTATGTAATATTTATAAATGTCCATATTTATCTTAGTATATTTTTTTAATTTATCATATTCAAATATATTTTCATCTGAATTATTTATTAATTTAAATACGAGCAGATCTTATTTATATTAAGTGTATACATTAAATTAATATGATCATAACATATAAAAAATGATATTTTTCATTAAAATATGTATATATAAAGATTGATAAAATATATACTTATAATGTAAGTATAAATTTTTAATAAAAATATCCTGAAAATTATTAATGGATCATAATTTCATTATGCCTAAATATATAAGGACAAAAAATTATAAATAATATTTGAAATACAATTATAAATGATCATATACAAGGATAAATAATTATAAACGTAATACTTCTAAAATATAGAGATGGCATAATTAGTTCATTTTAATCATTTAAAGAGGAATGAATGGGCATGATACCTATATATATATAATCTTTTCTATAGTTAATGAATTATTCAGGCATTTACACATCTCAATAGAAAAAATTTATTAATTTATAAAAAAATTTAGTATATTTAAGTTTAATTTTTTATACACTTAATCCACTCAAACTCAATTCTTTATATATAAAATTAATTATCAGTTTATTCAAAATTAATTTTTTTAATCCTAAATGGAAAATAAGAGGTAGAAAACGTGACATAACATAATATAATGAAAAAATTATTTAAATTTGTGTGTGAAAAATTAAAAATTAATAATAAAGGAAATGAAGAAAAATATTTTTTAAAATTTATTGGAATTAAAAATACGAATTTTCCTATATAAAAAAATTATTAAATGAGAAAGAAATAGTGATGGTGACTTGCATTAAAAGGAACAATACATAACGCAAAACCCCATACAAAATTACAAAGTCTGACAAAAGAAAACCCACAAGTCATCATTGCTGAATTTCAACTTCTCTGATTTACTTGTTTTCTATTTATTCCTATCACCATTTTCCACCTCTAGCCTTTCACTGCTTCACCCTCTTCACCATTTTGAAATTATGTAATTAATACTAATATGAAAAATTAGTAAGTAAAAGAACGTACATCATTGTCTTATTTACTTATAATTTATTATAATAAATGATGATTTAAAATTGTTATAAATTTATATTTATTTTAAAATTGAAATAATTATTTATATAAAAAACAAAATGAAATAAAAAATAAATAAATTTTGATTATCCTTATAAAAAAAAATATCATTAACTTATAGAAAATTTTTATTTGATCTGTCAAAATCCAATTGATTTATGAACAATTAATTTATGGTCCAAAGTTATATAAATATGTTACAAATTCTTTAAAGAAGTAGTGAAAAATATTAGAGTTTGAAATATATAATTTTCTTCATTGTAATGATATGGATATTTTATATATGATGTTAAATTATTAATCTAATAAAAAAATAATGTGTTATCATATATAGTATAGGATAATGTGGCACCATTACTATCATTGTAAATTAATTAAAAAAAATTGAATTGCTTATTTCGCTCTCTATTAATTATTTTAACTTATGAAATAATTTAAGAATTTGAGAGTGTTATCAAAACTAATAATTAGCACAATTCATATATTAGCTTATCATGATAATTTGGATGTTTTTACTAAATTAATCTCTTGTGGAATAAGAGATTATTAATTTAATTAGCATATGAATATATATGCACTCTCACCAACATATTCATTTGAGGTTTCTATTCTTTACCAATTCATGTGAACATTGGAGTTAGGAATCTCTTTTATATAAAATAAAATATTGTATCTCAAAATTTTATTTATTTAATGAATAAGCACTAATGCTTAAATTATTTTTTAAAATTATAAATATATTTATTTATGAAATTTTAAAATCTGGCATTCATTTTTAAAATAGTCTCGTTTTATTACTAAATTACGGAACTATTTATTTAAATTTGATTCATTTTGAAATCAAACATTAATTGAAATGAAATCAATTTGAATTTAAGTATATAATTAAAAATTTTCAATTAACCTTCATATTTTGTAAGATGGATTTTTTGAACGGTTTAGTTATGAATTTGTAATTGATATTTTAAAATTTAATTTTAATTAGATATGATTAAAAAAATAATTGTGTTTTATTAAAATGAATTAACACAATCAATTACTGGTTGTTTTAGATAATTTGATATCCTTTATTTTTAAATAGATATTGTTGATTTGTACTTTGTGAATAGAGTTACTAGTGATTGAGAGATTTTTACTCATTTTATAGATCGATCCAACTTAAAATCAAATTAATTAAAACTCATAAGTTTTCAAATACTAAATGATTTCTATTAAAAAAAAATCAACACAAATAGAAACCCACAAGATAAGATGTTCATGAATATATATATATACATATATAAGAGTAATAAATAAATGAGAAGAAAGAGGACAAAGCAAAGAGCAAAATGAAGAAAGTAGTAAAAAAGAAAGTCCATAGAAAATAGAATACAATCAGATAACAATAATTTGAGTAATAGGGTTGCCATATATACATTACAGAACAATAACAACATAACAAATAGGACATAACCCCACAACGTGGGCAGTTGTACCAGAATGATAATAATTATAAGAAAAGAAAATAGAGAAAAACCCTAAACCTAATAAAATCCCATGTACAAATGATTGCTTCTGTGAATTTTGTCTCCTTAAGACTGTGCATACTGTCCCCATCTCAATTGCGACCTTGCAGCCATCAATCATCATTTTTTTCAATTTTTCCTTTTTTTTTTCCCTTTAATTTGACTCTGATTGTACTCTATTCAAGTTTTAAATTTTAAAATAATTCTGATATTATTGAATGAAAGTTAAATTTTTTTATTTGTTTTAATTTAAATTGAATTCAAATTTAAGATGTTTTAATTCTGAAGTAAATTTTATTCCTTATGAAAAAAAAAACATAGCACTGATTAAAAAATAAAAAATATAGATAATATTAAATAAATAAATAAATTTAAAGATAAATTAAATTAATAAAAAATGATGAGTTTGACATATTTTTTAAAATAATAGTAATTATAATAAATTTATATTAATTTATTATATTTATTAAAATAATCACTCTTAATAAATATTTTTAAAATATTCATTAAAAAATCATTACTTTATAAATTTTGATTAAATTTAATTTAAAAAAGTTTTAACCTTAAAAGGATTTTGGTATTATTGAATAAAATGCACAATTTTTCATTTATTATTCTTCTAATTTTTCTTTTTCTCTTTCTTCTCTCTTATGTCATTTCTCTGATTCTCTCATCTCTGGACCGTATTCTCTTATCATTACTTCACTCACGCTTTACTCACGTGATTTCCATGTATCCCTTCAGTTACTTGCTCATGTCTCCCATAATTATTTTTACCATCTATGATTAATTAATTAATAATTATTAATAACACATCATATTTTAATTTTCATGTGTCGCTATAATATAAAATTTGATATTTGTCTAATGTAATATATGACACATGTGGCACACCAAAATAATAAATATACATATAATTTAAATAATAAATTTATATTCAATTTTTTATTTTTTATTCTTAAAATAAAAGGCGAGACATGTATATTATATATTAAAATAAAATAATTATTTATCAATTTAATAAAATATTAATCATTCAATATCATTTCATATTTTAGTATCTATCTTTTCGAGTTTGACTCTTCTAAAATTATGACCTTCACAAATTGACCCCTAAAATTATGGTTTCACAAAAAAATTTCTCTTTCAACATTTAGATGTTATTATTTTTTTTAGTGCAATTAAATAGTGTAAAAGAATAATTTAGTTAATTAATCTCTAAATCTTAGTAACAATTAAATATTTTCATACACACAAATGCAAATAAAGTACTAAAATATTAAAAGAAAATATTAAGTTAATAGTAGAAAATATTTGTTGAATCTTCATTATAAGTTAAAAAAAAAATAATATAATTTAATAAAAGTGTAAAAATAAAATGAAATTTTTAGATATAATGTATGAATAATATTGTCATTTTATTAAGTAAAACAATGAAGTGTATTTAACCTTCTTGTTTCAAATAAATGTTTAATTTTAAGTCATATATATCACATAATGACTTATTTTTTAGTATAAAAAAAATGGATTACTTATTATTTAGTTCTTGAGATTTGTCAAAATTAACGAAAAGATTTTTGCATTTTAAAAATTTATTATTTCGTTTTTATTTTTTAATTTCGTGAATGAATGAGTTATTCTGTCAATTTTCACCTTTAAATACCTATAAAATGAATAAAATGTCATTCACTTATTATTAAATTTTTTAAATTCGTTACCCAAAAACAGGGATCAATTCGTTAATTTTGATAAATTAGAGCGACTAAATAATAACTAACTCTTAAACTTATATCTCACCTTCTCTACTCTATCAAACAATCTCACTACTCTCTTTACTCTTTATCAAACAAAAACTCTAATAAATACACACAAAATTATAACAAATTTCAAACTTATTTTCTTTCCTTTCTTTATTTTTCGACGAGAATAAAGAGAGGCCATCACTCATCTTTAATTCCTCCCACTAATTCTTGCTCATCCACCATTTTCATGTCTGTCAAAGCCTCAATCGAAGAAACAAAGACCAGATTTGCTCTTCCACTACTAAAACAACAACTCTACCATCGCATTTCTCGCCCTCCTCCTTGACAACTTCCACAAAACATACTAAATTCATGTAAAAACCGGAACAAAAACACAAATCAAACTATTTAAAAATAATTAGCAACTCTTCTTTTTCATTGTTAGGATTTGAGACTAGTTTATAAATTAATGTATGAATTTTGTGAAGAAGAAGATATTGGGGGTATTTTTTTGTATCAAAATATTATATTTAATATTAAAATATTATTTTCAAGTTTGACTAACATTTTTTTTTTTTGAAAAATTGAACAGAAAGACTAGTTATTATGACATAACCAAAAGATAATAATGAAATAATAAGTTTTTTAAAATGCATGAACCATTTCGTTAATTTTGATAAAATTTATAGATTAAATAGTAATTAATCATAAAAAAGTTTAATATTAATATATAATATTCTTCAAATAATATTTTTTTTTTTACTAGAATAGAAAACAATAGATATTTCCTTAAAAAATATTTATTCTCATCAAGTTCCTCAGTGTTTTATATGCTAAAATATAGTCTAAAGGTAAAATATATATCCATTTAGATAATAGATTTGGATTTGATTGCCTACCCCAATGCTATATAATAATAATAATAATAATAATAATAATAATAATAATAATAATAATAATAAGTATTTTATTGTTTAACAATGCAACATTTTCTTTTTTTATTGTAAGTATTTGAGTGTTTTGCATTATAAAAAATTGCGAGGAGATTCAGATTTTTCTCTTTTTGTTGAATTGAATTAAAATATACACATAATTCATTTTTGTGTGTGTTTTATTCTTTTAAAGTTACTTGTTTTCTCATACTTATATCTATATTTCTATATTAATTATATTATAAAATATATTCTTTGCTTTTGTTTTGTACAATTCATTTTGAATTTTTTAGAACATTTTCACGAATAACAAATTTAAATTTCTCCATTTATATAGAACCTTATGATAAAACTAGTTAAAGGTATATATATTGGGCCCCTTTTATCAAATTTCTAACACTGTTCCGAGGTTTATACACCCTGCCCTACATGGGTATTATTCTTATATTTTTACAATTTCATTTATATCTTTGTAAAAATATAATAAAAAAGAAAAAGAAAAAATCCTTTTTAAAGATGGAGAGCATCTCTTGTGCACGTGTGAAACTTACAAAAGCTCTCTCTAAAATGACTCGCTTTTGTCTAAGGCTTGAAACTTAATTTAGCCTAGTCCATGTATGAAACACTTCTAGTATTTTTCTTTTTTTATTATTTTTAAATAAATCTTCTAATTTCAACATAAATAATTATTTTTTATTATTATTGATCAACAATAAATTTGACTCTCATATTTGGATTTCAAATATGAAATTAGGCACTTTTCAAAAAAAAAACATAAATAAATTGAAGAGATTCAAAAGAAAATATTCTCAAGTAAGACTCGTGGCAACGATCTTGAAGACTAATCTACGATAAGTTATTATCAAATTTTTAATAATCAGATTTTTTAATTAGATTTGAATCAATCATTGTCAAAATGATTAGAACTAGTCATATGAGTGATTGATATTTATCACTTTTATGCCTATTAATATTTATATACATTTTTAATATTTATACACCCCCTTGCGACGAACTCACACTACGTTGCGGGTTTCATGCACGGAGGACTCCAAACCACCCTCGCAGGCAGAAATGAACATCTATATTTATGGGCTTTTTAATTGGACTTGAGTCAATTATTGCCAAAATGATAAGAACTAATTATACGAATGATTGACATTTACCACTTTTATGCTTATTAATATTTTTACACATTTCTAATATGGGATTTCTAACACCTTCTGAAAATGCTTCACCAAAATACTCCTCTATACTGAGTTCTTTTATGAGATATTTGCTCTTCATTTCAAACCAACATGACCAGACAAGAAACTAATTCCCTTATATGTTCAGCCATGTCACAGTGCATAGTTATTAATACTTAGAACTCATAATACATTAGCTATTGGCATATATATCAAGACAAAATAAACTGCATAATTCTAACACTAATTTTAACACCCAGTCAAGACGCAACTCTGACATTGAAGCAGGTGGCATAATAACAGGAGTCTGATACTTCAAGACCTTGTTTGTCCTATATTGGTTAAACCGTCTGCACATCAATGAAAAGGAAGCACTTATGTGAAAATCAACTCATTTTTCTGCTAACACATATGGTATATATACATATTTTTACCTGTCACTTTTCTTAACTTCATTCTATAACTTCTCATATCTTTTTAACACTAGAATATTCTCTCAAGATGATTCATGTTCTTCCTTAAGGAATCATAAAAATCAAATTATTGACTTAAACTTCGGAGAGATTTTACTAAATTTAAATTAGACACTTTTATACTTATTTGCTCGTCTTATAGGTCCAATAATTTGTCCCAAACCCAAGCCATAATAAAAGAGATATGTTACCTCTCTTTGAAGATTATTGGATCATCAATCATATTATAAAAATAAATTTAGTATAGTAAACAAAAATTAATTTGTCGAAATATCCATGGTTAAAAAAAAATTAAGAAAATGCAACTTATAGTTTTGACAAGTGATGAGGAGCCAAAGTTTTTTCCGTGATTAGTGATTAATTAACTTCATGGTGTTAGGTGATTAAACAATTATAGGAATATAGATGACAAATAAATTAGGAGAACTTGCCATAGATTATGGCCCCATTTTAGGGTTGGAGGAAGGGCCCTCTAAAATTTAGGATTGAGAATCTATGGCCTTCCAATATTTGCATAATCTTCGCATGAAATGATTAGTTCTTTGATCCTTATTAAAATTATTAGTTGAGTGGGGTCAAATAATATTATATTATCTTCATATATCTTTGCATATTTTTAGAAATAAAGAAATTAGATAATTAACATCCAACTCATTTTGACAGATGATCAAACTCCTAATTAATCTGATCAATTATTAATATCTATTTTCTTGGAACTAATTCAATAGTGAATGCAAATACATATAGAATTGATATGAGAAATTGGAGAACATGCATGTGACTTGTGAAAAATTTTCTTTAGCTTTATAACACATAATTGGGAGGAAGAGTCTACCATGTTACAAATTTTTGGAGGATGTGTAGCTGTTTACGTTTTCAAGTGATGATAATGATATGCAACATGGTGTTGCTCAGGCTTCACTATCAACCATTTTTTTTTATGCTTGTGTATTATTAGTGAAATAATGTATCATATAATGTTTTTTCTTTTTTAGAGAGATCAATATAAATTTTTATATATTTGTGTAGCCCAAGATTCTTTCTATTTTTATGTCAATAGGGGGAAAACATTAATATAAAAATTAAATATTAATTCATATTCGTCTGGTAATGAAATTTTGAAATTGTTATAGCTAATTAAGTGTTTTATCAACTTTTGACTTGATAAAGTTGTTCGGGTAATTAAAGTGTTAAAATTACCTTTCATGTGTTTAGAGTTGTTTGTCAACTATTAATTAATTGACTTTTTTTTCCCCTTTTCAATAAGTTAGTTCGATATAATCCTTAAACAAAAGCTATTAGCATGTGGTACTTTTAAAAAATAACAGAAATAATCAATTATGTCACATTTTAATTAATTAAAAGAAAATTTTAAAAATAAAGGAAAGAAAATTCGAGAAACTATGACTAAGTAATGATGGATAATGTCGCTAAACTTTAGCATTACTATAACAATTTTTCTAATGAGTGACTTTAGTGCACTCGTTAAGAATTAAAAATAAAATAAATATGTAAAAAATAAAAATTATGATCTATTATTTAAAATATTAGTAATTATAATAAAATATAATTATATTAATTTTTTTTATCCAACTCATTTTTATATTAATTTATTTATATTTCTCTAACATAATTATTTTATAATTATATTTATCATATTTTTAAAATAACTACTCTTAATGAGTGATTTTAAACACTCGTTAGAAAAATATTACTTTACATTACATATATTGATGCCCCCATCAACAATTTCCTAAAGAATGTTTGAATTGGAGTCTTAAAGATGAGGTTTTTAGGGTATAATCCAATGAGTAGAGTTAGTATATTGTTAAGCTTAAATTTAGTTTGATTAAAAAACTCAAAATTTGAATATTTGATCAAACTTTTAATTTTAAGCTTTAATGAATATTTGAAATATTTAAATTCAACTTAATTATTAATAAAAAATTAAATTAATTTACTTATTAATGTTAAAATAAATTTAAATAAATTCAAATGAGTTTCAACTCGAATTTGAATTTATAAATGATTATGTATAATATAAAATATATTTTAAAATTATATAAAATTTTAATATTTATTTCAACTTATAAATCATTCAAATTGAATATCATAATATTTGACTGGTTACTTGAACTAAAGGTTAATAATATAATAATTTTTTAAATATGTGCATTGCATGTGATTGATTATGTGAATAAATAATTTTTTAAATTTTATATTAATCATAAATAAATAAATTATCATTAAACAAAATTTTATTATGCACAAAAAAATTATCTTTTTTAATATTTTTTACAAACTTAAATTATAAAAAAAAAAAATTAGCTAATATTGAACAATTAAAAATCATTATGTATGCTTCTCTTAAAAAAAATCATTACAGGCTCAATTCTAATTAATCAATCAAAATAGAAGATAATAACTTAATATAGATAATTTTATGAACTATATATAATCATAAAAATTATAGCAGTTATCAATCAACTGATTGATATATAATAATTTATAAATTAAATCAACTAATTAAAATAGAATATTAAAAATTTTGACACCACTAAATCAACTATTCACCACCACAAAATTTTTTGAACCTATCTAATAAGTTATTTCTTAGCTATATATATGTGTGAGTGTTTGGGTTTTTATACTCAATTATCTAAATTCTTATCTTAGCATTAATCTAAATCTTATAATAATAATAATATAATTTAGAGAATATAAAAAAAAAATAAAAGTCATACCTTCCATTAACATGATATATAATTAATCTATATTGAAATTTTGATTAAAATAATATTTTTATAATATTTAATTCAATAGAGTCCCATAAATAAATAAAAAAACTCCAAGAATTCAAATGAAAAAAGAAAATTTAACAAATTTAACAAATTTTTAAAATTTGAAGGAGAATTTTTTTATAAAAATTTATAAAAAAATATAAATCTTACTATAATAAATTTCATTACATAATAATAATAATAATAATAATTTAAATTTTACTATAAATTCTACTGTGATAATTATAATAATATTGATTATTAAAATAAAAGAAATTAAATATAATACACAAATATCTATAAATTATTGATTTGAAATATTCTTAATTTTATAAAATGTATTAATTTAAAATTTTAATGAATGCTTGCAACTTATTAAGAGAATTGTTTTTATAAATATAAAAGTAAATAAGTTATATATAAAAATAGATATATTTGTTAATCAATATGTAGAAATATATAATTAATGAAATGTTAATGAATGCCACGTTGGCAATATGAAATGTTTGGCATAACCAATCACTTTATTGTTTACTAAAAAGCTAATCATTGTCAAAATGGTGGTTGGTTAAAAAATATGGAGATGGAGGAGTAAGCGGCCGGAAGGAGGAGAAGACGGCGGAGGAGGAAGTGGAGGTGGTGGAGGAGGAGTGTATGTTTTATGAGAAGGGGTCCACCCAATAATACAGTCGTAATCTCTCTCTGAAACTTATCATTAAAGCCTGCATGAGTTCAATAATTGCAAGGATCCCAAAAGCATGACATATCTGACCTGGTCACATCCTCTAGATGTGTATTTTTATTACCACCCTTGTTTTAAAGCCTTCCCACGCGCATGGGACCACTCTTCTCTCCCTTATTTACTATTAGTACGAAGAATTTTGGTATAGAAATTATGAACAATCCAAGAATTTAGTATAATTTTTTTATTTAACATAATAAAATAAAATTTATAAATTATTTAAAATTATTTATTAATTACTATTTTTTATTTAGAAAATTTTAAAATGTCACTGAGATTTAAAAAAAAAATCATTTTAATGTGTATATTAAAAATATTATGAATATAAATATATTAAGTGATTAATATAAAAATAAACTCTCCTGTCTTAATAAATTAATTTTTAATATTAAAAATTCAATATAATATCTGATCTATCCTTATATCACATCCCATTATATTATAAATTGATTTGAACTTATTTTTATTTTTTGAATCGATTTGAATAATTTTCGAGTTTTAAATTTATTTTTTTGTCTAACATAAATTATATTTAGACTCTTAATTCTTTCTCCTAGATAGACTTTCAATTCTTTCTCCAATCCATATTATAAATTTATAAGTGTTAATTTAATTTATTAAAAATTTTCTTAAAATTTAAAAGTTTATTTTTATATTTAATCACTTAATATGTTTATATTTAATTAATATGAAATATTTTTTATATAATATTTTTAATAAAATAAAAAAATTTATAAATTATTTTATATTATGAAAATATTATTAAAATTCATAAATTTTATTTTTATATCAAATGAAATCATATAAATCCATATAATTAAAAACCTAAATTTTTAATCTTTTAAATTTTAATAAATTTTATAAATTTAAAATCCTCGTTCCAAATGGACCTACAATTTAAACTCAACCAACAGTAGTACACATAATGTAAGACTCATTGGATACCCATCCATCCTTATATTTTTAATAAGAATTAATATATTCATAAGATTTATATTTTCTAAATAATATTGTAAATAACTGAAAATAACCTCTACGTTAATAACTCTCGTATCTATATTGGTAAAAACTCACGTCACTTTGAAATTGAAACTCTGAATTCCTTTCATTTTTTTAAAAGATTGAATAATTCAATCAGATTATATTTCATTGATAAATCTAAATTAATATCAGTACAAAATAAATTTATAAATATGATAAAAACACAATAGCATACACATGACTACTTTTATGTGAAAGAAATATTTAATACAATAACAAATTTATATTCAAAACTAAAATATTACTATTTCATATAATTAATACATACATATATATTCTTCATTTATTTTTATTTTAAAAAATATATTTTGAGATATAAAATCTAAATTTTTAAGTTTGAAGTTGATTATAATATCACTGAATAAAAAATTTAATGATATGTTTAATTCATTATAGTTTGAATACTAAATATGATTATAGATAGACTAATGCATATTGATTCGAGCGACAAGAAATTTATCTTTTAAAATAAAATATTGAATTTAAATTTTCTAAATGAAAAAAATAAGTACTAAAAGAATTTTATCATAACAGATACTAAACGATTTCACACACAAAAAAAAAAATTATAAAAATATATATTTTTTAATTTTCATATGCTAATTTATTTTTGATAGATATTAAATAATTTATCTTTAATATATTTTTCGAAACATAATTTGTAAATATAATCATACAATGAAAAAATAAAATAAAATAAAATAAAAGAAGGAAAGAGAAACTTGTGGCTGATTTAGCTGCTCAAAATCAAACGACACAAGAGAAAATAAACAATTGTTTGGCCCCCCCAACCCTATAAATTGTGGAAGAAACTTTTCTTGGAGAGGTAAAAGATTGGTGGTCTCTTTGTCTGCCTATAACCAAAACATAATACAGAAAATTTTCTTCTATTTATAAATTTATTATATAAAACAGAAAAAGAGGGTCTGTTTTTTAAGGGTCAAATTTTCTAATTTTGACTATCTATTTTTTTCTTTATAATAATCTATTTTCCCAATATTCTTTATTTTTTTTTTCTCTATTCATCCATCACGCTTAACTCTCTTAACAGACAGGTTTTGTTACTTTGTCCAATAATGTTATGCCACGTAAACTAATTACTGGTAAAGGTAAAATGTTTTGGTTGGTGGGTCAGCGGTCTAAACTCTTTAAAGTCACCATAGTCTTTTCGATTCTATGATAATGATATTACATCACTTGAGATAATTACTTAAATAATTACTCAATTAATATTAATATAATATTAAGGGTTTTGTTTACGAGTATTTGATGCACATAAAATTACATGTGAATAAGGTTTTGATTTAATAGTAACATGGATTTGAGTTATATTTATTATAATATATATATTATAAATTTTGCATATTTTTAATAATAGATATTTTAAAATAATAAAAGTTAGTAGTAAAAATGAAATAAATCTTTTAATAATAATTTTAAAAATAAAAATAATTATTTAGGTTTAAATAAAAAATTTATTTTTTTGCATAAATTTTTAGATAAATTTTAATTTATATATCTTTCATTTCTTTTGGTTAAAAATTTATCTTTTTTTATATTTATAAAATTATAAAAGAAAATATATTTATCATAAAAATAATATATTTTACTCAATAAATAACAAAATATTTTAAAATTGTGAAGTATAACATAATAATATTTTATAAATTATTTGAGAAAATACTCTTTTAAATTACTAATGAAACAAGTAAAATATTTTTTTTTATTATTATTTAAACATCTAATATATTTTTTTAAATTTTATAAAATTATAAAATAAATTCTTAAATTTTGAAATTATAATAATATACTCCCTCCATTCTTTTATATATATCATTTTAGAGAGGGAGAAAATTTTTTTTTTTATAAGTCATTTTCAAATTTCAACATTATATTTATTATTTTCTTTCAATTTTGCTTCTAATTAAAAATCAAATTTATATTTTCAATCAATTTTACAATCATTGAAACTATATAATAAATAATATTATATTAGTCATTTTAAATTAAATTAAGATATAATAATTAATTTATTAATATTTATGTTTTTCTCCAAAGCGACTTATATAAAAAAAATAAAGAAAGTATATCATATAAATTAAATTTTATTTATTTTTTAAAAAATAAACAAATGAAAGTAAAAAAAAAAAAAAGTTTCTTTATGAAATAAAATTTTAAAATAAATATTAAAAGAAAAATTAATGACAGTCAATTTGTAATTGAAAATTAAATATTAAAAAAAAAAAAATTAGAGTTTGAGAAAAATTTATAGGAGTGGGAATAGCCTCATTCTCTATATAATTATGTTTGGCAACAACACATTAATTAATCATGCTATGATAATAATGATGAAGATAATTAAATTAATAATTTTGCAAGTCATAGAAAAAAGTCAAATACAACAACATGGCAACATGATCACATTTTTGCAGCCCCTTGGATTATTATTATTAGTTACTATAATTTTTTCCATAGTATTATTATGGTGCTCTATATGTATGCTATGGCCCTTCACCCTTGTTTGGTGAGAACACAATAATTTGAATGATTGGGAAGTAATGATAATTGTATTAATTAACACAATAATTTTCACCTCAATTATTTTCCAATGTAGCTCATTTCTTTCTTGTCAAACAAAAACAAAAATTACCAAATTCTATTTATTTTCAAACTATTTTGAACCAAATATATATATCCATTTAGATCTATTGTTTATGTTTTGCTTGCAATTTTAGTGTTCATTTGCTATAGTTATTTTTGTTTTTTAATTTTTCTTATTAAAATTTATTTATTTTTATTTTATAATATTTTAAAAAAATCTATAATAAGAGAAAACATATAAAATAATAGAAATTAAATAATATAACATAAAACCACTTAATTTTTTTTTTATAAAAATGCAAGTGAATCTCAAATTTAAAATTTTACTCGAGTTGATATATGCGCATTTATTATCATGCCTAATTAAATTTATAAATAAAATTTTATTTTTTTAAAATGAAATGACGAATTAAATTATAATTTATAATAAAAAATAAAACATAAAATTATTTAAATTTTTTTTATAAAAAAAAAAAAAATAAATCTCAAATTTAAAATTTTACTCGAATTGACATATACATATTTATAACCATGTCTAATTAAATTTATAAATAAAATTTTATTTTTTTAAAATGAGATAACAAATTATATTATAATTTACAATACATATTTTTATAATTTAAATAATTAATTATTATATTTTATTTATAAAATAATTATTGTATGATATTACAAATCGCTATTATTTAATTCATATACATCATATGGTTGACAATGTGAATCTAAAAATTTTCTTATAAATTAAATTTTTATTGGATTAAAATTAAATATTCATGCCATTACCTTTATTTTATAAAAAAAAAACTCATTTCTTATAATAACCAAGATATTATAGACCTGATTGTTCAGAGAAAATCTCTCTCTCTCCTGCGAACCGTTGTGGATATTCAAATAGATTCACGTGTATTTGTCAACCGGGATTTGTCGATCAATCTTTTACACCCACAACACTAAACAAATTAAAAACACAGAAAAAGAAGACCAACGATATCACATTTCTTTCTTTTATAAAAAAAAAAAAAAAAAAAAATTATATTGGAATTGGATAGGATTTATTTATTATTTATTATCGTTCCTTTCTTTTTAAGTCTCTCAATATTTCCATTTCTGCATCTATCCAACAAATATAAACCCATTTAAATCCTTCTCTCTCTCTCTCTTTTTCTCTCTCCCCCTTTCTATCTATTTCCTTCTGGGTATTCTCTAGTTGAGTTTCTTCATTCTTGTGGTCCTCTTTCTTTCTTTCTTTATTATCTATTTATCTGCAGTTCTTTACTACCAAGAACAAGAAATGGAGCTGGCTTTGAGTCTTGGTGATGATTCCTCTAAGACTTCCTTCAAGTTTATTGATAAAACCCCAAAGATTTCTACTAAAGATCTAGGGTTTTGCATGGCTTTAGGAACTGGATTTACTACAAGATCTCATGAAAAACCGGTTGATGCTGCTGGCCAAAAACCAGTCTCTTCTTCTTCTTCAGATCCTCCTATTCTTCAGCTTGATCTTTTACCTTTCTCTCCGGTTCCCCGTAAACATCCTACTTCACAGATTCCTTTTCCATGGCTTACTGACAATTGTATGTTCTGTTTGTTTCCTAGGAAAATACCAAGAATTTTCCCTATTTTAAGATCTGGATTTTGCATGCTCTGTTTATTAGTTAATTAATATGTTGTTTTTTTTTCTGGTTTGTAAATTTTACAGTGGCGGTGTCTGGACCGGGTTCTACAGACGGATCGAGTAAAGGGTTTGATGTGAACCGGTTGTCAACAGAGGAGGCAGAAGAAGCGGCGACGACGCTGTCATCACCGAACAGTGTTGCCTCGTCGCTTCAGATGGATTTTGGAATTATAGGTAATAATAAAAGAGATATAGAAGGTATTGCAGGCGAAAGAGGAAGTGATGATGAAGAAAACGGTTTGACTCGGAAGAAACTCAGACTCTCTAAAGAACAATCAGCTTTTCTTGAAGAAAGTTTCAAAGAACATAATACTCTCAATCCTGTAAGTCAAACCCAGAAAATAAAAAGAAATTAATAATCTTTTTCTTTTTTCTTTTTGTGGTTTTTTCTTTTTCTTTTGCTCGTTATTAATTGTTGAACATGTGCAGAAACAAAAGCTTGCTTTAGCAAAGCAATTGAATCTTCGGCCTCGTCAAGTGGAAGTGTGGTTTCAGAACAGAAGAGCAAGGTATATATTTTGTTTTTTCTTTGGATTTTCTTGAGAAATATTAGTAAGGAATTGGGTTTCTTGATTTTTGAATGAATACCCAAATCTTGAAACTTGATAAAAAAAAAATAATAAAATTGAATTTTTGTTGTTATTTGAAAATATATAGGACAAAATTGAAGCAGACGGAGGTAGATTGTGAGTATTTAAAGAGATGCTGTGAGACACTGACAGAAGAGAATAGGAGGTTGCAAAAGGAATTGCAAGAATTAAGAGCCTTGAAAACTTCCCAACCTTTCTACATGCAACTTCCTGCCACCACTCTCACCATGTGCCCTTCTTGTGAGCGAGTGGCTACTACTACTACTTCCTCCTCCGCAACCACCACCACCACTGCCACCAATAACCGCCATCTAGTTGCCACCACTGCTGCTGCCACCACCACCACTACTAGCAACACAAATTCTACATCATTGTCACTTGCTAATAAACCTAGGTTATACCCTTTTTCTAACTCTCGTGACTCATCACTCAGGTGTAATTAGTGAAAAACAACAAAGAAAGAAGGAAAACAAAGAAAATCAGAAATCTACTTCCTTAATCCATTTGTAAATATTTTGGTTTGGAGAATTTATTATTATTATTATTATTAATTAATTAATTTATGTAGTTGAATAGTAATGGGAGAATTTGAGAAGAGTGGGTTGGTTGGTTGATGTGTTTATTTTGACTGATGAAGAGATTGTCAGAAAGATCTCAAATTTTGTGGGAAGTTGATTAATTTTACTATCTAATTAATGTAATTTATTGATTTTTATATATGTTAACTATAGTTTGGACTTCATTTGAAAGGTTTATTTATTTATCCCTTTTATTTTCAATATTGGTTTGGTGTGATTTTATAGTTTACTATTTCTTAGTGATTGATAAGGAAAGTTAGATATATCCATTTACCAAGAAAATAAATATGCTAAATTTAGGGTTTAGGCTTCACTACTTGGCAACATTACCATAATAGAAATTACAAGTTATAGTTGGTAACCACCATTCCCAATTAATGAATGACCAAATTTATGTTGGTCACGTACGTTTGGGATAATTAAGTTGGAAAAGGTCATACATGCAAATTAAATCATTGATTTGACAGATAATAATTTTATGATTAAGTGCTAATCAGGTATTAACAAAGAGAAAGAAATGGTCCAAGTTGTTGGTTGTCTTCCCTCCCAAACGTTGATTGTTTAACAACCAATTCACATGTCATTCTATGATTTTAATCAGTCATTTTCTAGGAAAAAATATTATAAATTATTTATAGTCTTTTTCCATCGGTTTTATGCCAATATTGTACTGTGTTCAAATTTGTGAGATTATACCAAAAAAAATTAAAAAAATGATATATATAAGCTTATCATGTCAAGGGTATAGTTCTGTAATCTAGAGTTTATTTCTGATGAAAAACATAAGAAAGTTAAGTAGTTATATCTTTAATTTTCTCCATAATTCACTCAACTTAATTGTGATTTGCGCTTAATCCCTTAATTATTCGATCATACAAGGAAATACAACTTGCCATGGCAACCAGTTAAAAAATCTTTATAATTATAATCATACAATATATCGATTCTAGAGATATATATTTAGCAATTATTTGTGATATTCAAATGCCAATGTCAATATATAAGTTTGCTACATTTTAAATTTCTCTTGAAATTCTAATCATATTATTAAATAAATCCAGTAATAATTAATATATATTATTAGAAATCTCCTCTAATACAAGGTATGAAATTTGAGTGCTAATTAAATCTGTTCAGATTTTTTGTTTTCTTGTATCTTCCATCTCATATCTCATATTTTTTTTACATATTATATTAATTATGGAAAAAAATTAGTTGTCAAAATATTTTAAAAAATAAGTAATGTGGCATATAACTAGATTATAAAATAAATAACGAAACACATAAAAATTATAAGATAGACATGAAATACAAGAAATAAAAAATAAAAGATCCGACTGCTAATTAAACTATTAGCTCAATCAGATGAAGTCTTTACTTAAGACGTAATAGCTATAATTGAAAGTAATTACAAAAACAAGTCATCATTAGGGATTGACAATGGGCACAGCTACTTTAAAAACAAGGGAATTATGGAAACAGCTCAATTTTAGATGACAAGAATTTTGATGGAATGGAAGGATTAATTAATAATATAAGGTTTTATGTGTTTCATGGAAAATAATTTATATATGAGAAAATGAAAATGAAAATAAACAGAGTTTAAATTTCAAATATATAGGGAATTAGCTTAAGCTGACAAACACATAGGTTTCAACTCCTGAAACAAATATTGGGGGACAAAAATTTTAAATAATTTATAGGACCAGAGACAGTAAATACTGTAAATATGGTCCCTCTGCCCTTATCAATCATCATTCAATAGTATCAAGTCCCATGCTATCTGGACAGAAGAAGAAGGAAGAGGATGATGATGTTAACATTTCATAACTTGAATTTTAGTATTTTAATTAAATTCAAGATTTTGTGTTGTGTCCATAAATTTATTTATAAGAATAAATAAATTTTAAAATTAACTTAATAAGAATATTAATTGATTAAATTAATAAATTTTAATCACAAGCCAGTAAAAACTATATATTAAAAATAAAATTCTATAATTAATTTAAGAATGAAAATTTATTTACAAATAAATTGTTTTAGTGAAATGAATTCTATGTTTATTTATACTGAACACTACGTAAGTATTTCTAGATACAATTAAGCTGAAAATTAGTGAAATCATTGAGGAAAAATTGCACAATTTATTAATCACTAAACTTTTAGATTTCATTACAAAATTTCTATTTATTTATAACAATTTGGTCATTATTGTCAGAATTACAAAAACTTTAGTAATTAGTTTTCAACATAGATAGCTAATTAAAAAATTAATTAATATTGTTAAGATCAACAATAAATAATATTTTAATTACTGTCACTATTTTTTTTAATTAGTGAATTTTATTGGATTTTTAATGTGTTAATTAATATTAAACAAATTCAAGGTTGTCATTAAACATAGAGGAAAAGAATAAGTATTTTCACATGCATGCATATCAACCTGTATGGGCCAACCATTGACTAATAACACTACTGGGCTAGCCTGTTCTTCAATTTCTTTTAGGCCAATAAAAAGCCTTCGAAGTAATGGTATGGCCCGTAACTTCTTCTTCTTCTTCTTCTTCTTCTTATAGTGTATGAATATTATAATTAACTATTTTATTTTAGTGAGAAATATATATATATATATTGAATTCGTACTTGAGGGAAAGAAACCCACAAGAAAGTTGCTAGGATTATGAACTTGACTGCAAAAGGAATTTGCATATCTTGCAAAAGCAAAAATTGAAAAACTCAAATCAGAATATGGGTTTCATAGGAATTGAAATTTGATTGCCCTGTTTGTGGAATATCTAAGATAATAATTAGCTAAAGAGGAGAACGAATAGGATCAGTGCGATTTTGCTATTATATTTAATTTAACATTTAGATTATGGATTAAAAATTTATTCACCCAATTCAATTTATGAAAAAGTTAAAATTAATCCAATTCAATTCATTATTATGGATCGTGTTAGATCGGATTATGCGATTTTATATTATATAACTTATATTTTTTTATTAATTATTATTCTATAAAAAAATAATCAAAAATATTAATACATTCAACCAAAATTTAAAAAGTATAATATTATAAAATCAAAGATAATATAATTTATTTTTAAAATGCAAGGAATATTAATATAATATGTCAAATTTCATGAGTTAAATAATATTTAAAAAGATAAGAATTTTTTTTAAAAATTTAAAAATTTTAAAGAAATATTCAGATATTTATTTTAATATTGATGAATTATTAAAAATCCCTTAAATTTAATAAAATATGCACTATAAATATATAAATATTTTAAAAAGACACTACTAATTTATCTTTTTGTAAAATAATGAATCCTTTTATAATAATCTAAATCTAATTTTTTTTATTAAATTAAAATATATTTTAATGTAAATATTTACTTTCGATTTACAAAGAGAAGAATGGAAATAAAAGTTTTTATTTTTTAAATAATGTGCAAGAACTAAAATTTATGATATTTTTATCAGATAATATCTCTATAAAAATTAAAATATCTAAAATTAAAATTTTTCAGTAGATCCAAATAAAGTTAAAAAATTAGATTATATTTATCAACACTTAATATATTTAATATTAATACATATATGGACTTAATATTAAATAGTTTTTTAACTTGAGCTATATATATTTATGAAGGTTGGATTGAGTTATTTTGCGAATTGATATATGTAACATTAAATCCAATTTACACAATGTGGATTGAAAATATTTTGAATCAATCTAATCCACTACATTTAATAAATTACGGTTTAATTACAGGTTAAATTGACGGGTTGAATGATTTATAAACACTCTTAATGGTAAAAATTAAGACTATGTTTGTGAATTAATTATGCAAAAAAAATAAAGAAAAATTAAACAAAATAAATAATAAAAAAATAAAATAAAAAAATTATAATTTTCTTCATTTTGTTTGGATCTTCTATTTGTATATTGGAATAAATGAAAAAAAAATTATCATTCTAATTTTATAAAAAAATAATAATAAAGAATAAAAAAAATATATATTTTTATAATTTTAATTTTCCTTTATTTCTCTCCAAATTAGAGAATTTTTTCTTTATCTTAAAACTTTAATAAGAAAATATAATTTTTTTTATCTCTTTCTTTTTAGCTAACAAAATAAAGGAAATTATACTCATTTTCCATAAAAAAATACATAGCCTAAGAGTTGGCCAACAATGAAAAGGGAGAAGTAAGTTTCCTTGTATTTTTCTCTTTTTTGTATTTGTTTTTTTTTTCTTTTCTTTTTTAAAATTCTCTTTGAAACCTCAGAAAAGCATTTCTGAGAAAATGCTATGTGGCCTTGGAAATGAATGAATATAATGTTAGCCATTACGGTGAATACGATGTAACTATGATATATATAAAAAATAAAATTTTAAAACAACATTGTGAATGAAAACAATAAGAATAATATTACCTTATACTAATTTTTATCAAATTGGCTGAAAAATAAATTTTAACAATTTTTGGTATTTCTATTACATAAAAGTCATAAGCTTGAGATTTGCATGAATTTTATTTATATTTTCAAATTAATATTTTTTTTTTTAAAATTTTAACATACACAAATTATTATTATTATTATTATTATGATTTTTCTAACGAGTGTCTTAAAAGCACTTTTTAAAAGTAATTATTTCTGATAAAATATAATTATAAAAAATTATATTAGAGAAATATAAATTAATTAATTTAAAAAATAAGCTAGATAAAAAAAATTATATTTCTTTACGATCATGACCATCATAAATGATAAGTCAGAATTTTCACTTTTATTCAATTATTTTATTTTTAAATTTATTTATTTAATATTATCTTAAATTCCAATTATTAACGAATATTCTTAATATATTCATTAGAAAAACTGTTATTATTATTATTTATTTTACTAAAATTTTAACAAGTCTAAATCATATTATAAATTATTACCTTTTGATATTTTAAATATTAATATAAAAATATACAAGTCAAATTTATATCATGCAAGTCAATTGAAACAATAATAAACATAATAATGTAAAAAATGTAAATAAATAATTTGAATATATTTAATTTTGAAAAAATCATTTGACATATGATAATTATTTATATAAAAAAATTTTATTTATTTTAGATATAAATTTTTTTTTTTATATATCAAATTAATGAGTGATGTGATATTTTAATTAATATAATTTTTTTATTTTTTTATTTATCTAATAATACCTAATAAAAAAATATCAATATCTTTTTTACGCCATATATTTTTATCTTTTTGCATTAACATATAGATAATGTAAATAAAAAAATTTTTAAATGAGAAAAAAAAATATTTAGTTAAGCTTTTTATTTTATTTTATACATATATTTTTCAACGGCTGATGAATCCTCGAAAAGTTTCGTCAACGAGACCACCTATCTCTCTTGGCTACACCTTTTCCCACTCTCACCTAGATTTGCCCAGTGAGCGAACAACATATAAATAGATAATGAATTTTTTACAGAGCAGGAGTATTAATTATTACCCAAGATCTCGCACTTCATCTTCTTTATTTTGATTCTGTAATCAAATGGCGGAAGCATCTGACTCCTTTCCCATAGCCAATGATCTCTCAATTGATAGCAATACAAGCTTTTGGGTCGACTTGTATGCTTCCAATCAAGATGATAATACCTCGTCGTCTTCGCGCCGGGACCATGAATGGGGTTGGGTTTTTGACAAGACAACAAGTCAAACGAAGAAGAAGAAGAAGAAGAAGAGAAGTGATGTTGGCAGTAGCAGCGCAGCAAATAGTGCGAGTGACCTTTCAGAGGCTCTATCTGCTATTTCTGCTCATCTAAGTCTATCTTCTTCCTCTCAATCTTCTCGTACTTCTGACGAAGAACCTGTTTGGTAAGATCCTACCAAACGGTTTCCTAATTTGTTTCAATTTTTCCTAATTAGTAAAATTAGTGTTTGAGCTTTCTAATGTTTAATTACCTTTGTAATTCTAAGAGGCTAATGTTTAATTAAAAGCTTGAGGTACAAGACCCCAAACTTCTCAAAATATTTTTTATTTATTTTATTTTTTAAATTAAATAAATTATAAAATCATTAATTTTAATTTAATTTTATTCGATTTAATAACTTCAATTGAATGCGTTAAACTACCTATAAACTGCCCTAAATTTTCTAAGATTTTTATTTGTTATCAATATATTATTATATTTATATATAAATAAATATTTTATATATAATAATAATACTAAAAATTTAAAATTATTTATATTGAGCTTATAAATATGTATTTTTTTTCATGACTATTCTTCTCTCTCCAAATTTTGAAATTTAGTTCTGTCCCCTGCATTTGGAGTTGCATGTGCTGTGGAGAGAGGGGTAGAGTCTCAATTATATTTGGCCTCTAATTTAAAGTTCTAATTTTATTCTTGTATATCAGGCTTTATATGCACATGCATTTATCATTGATTTATGTCATGGTGGACGATTTGCATAGTTTAGAAGAGATGGTATAACTGAAATTTATGTTATGGTATTTTTTTTTTTCCAGAAATGAAATTGTTATATGGTCAAGAAACCTTTGGGTTTTTGACTGTTAATTCTTTAGTACGTTTTTTCTTTTTTTGCTAAATTAGGATGGACTCGAACATGGGAGCTCAAAGCTTTGAAAACAAGTACAGTACTATTGAATCTAAGTTGCTTTTAATAGATATATTATTTTGCCACTCAACATTGAACATTTTCTTGTTGCTTTTTCGTAACTGATATTTGCTACTTCAGATATTGCTATTGTGGTTGCTGCAATTTCAGAGGACTTAACTTATATTTAAATATATATGTGCATGTGGTACTAACATCAAAATTCTTTAATATAATGACAAATCATTTTAAATTAAAATGCATAGCATACAATTTCAGTGGAAAATATTTTTAAATAGAGATCTACAAGGTGATATAAAATTCTGAAATTAGTATATGGTATAGATGGTGATATTTGTGATGATTTAGACTTTTCTTTCTTTCTTTCTTTTTTTACTGTTTTTTCCATTGTTTAAATAGACAATGGATAATTCAACTAAAAACCATCCATATTTCTTTCTGACCTTGCCTGAGAGTGATAGGAATGATTTATTATCTTTATACAGCAATGAAGATGGAACGCAAGATCTATGGACTTTAGAAGGAATTAAAGAGATTCAAAAGGATAATGTTCGAGTACCAGAACTTGGGATAACATTCTGGTCTGAGGAGGAAGTTTACAAATCTTACAAAAATTATGCTAAAAAAACTGGATTCAGAGTAAGAAAAGGAAAGGTGCAACGATTGTCCAATGGGAGCATTAGAAAGCGATACTTTTTTTGTTCAAAGCAAGGGTTTAGATCAAAGAAGCAATTCAACAAGATAACAAAGTACAAGAGAAAAGAAACTAGAACGGGTTGCAATGCCAAGATCCAATGTACAGTTGAAAATGGAAAATGGATTATCTCCGAATTCTTGCAGGAGCACAATCATGAGCTTAAAGATCAAACACATATGATAGTCCAGAACCCTAAAACCTCAGATGCTGTGTTAAGTGGTGGTGCAGTGGAACCACTTACGCCCAAAACTTTGAACCTCATCAATAAAAGCGCAGCATTTGAAAAGAGCCAGAGGATGGCTGAGATTTATCTAGACATGGCATTGAAATGGGTTGAAGATGTCCTGAAATCAGAAAGCACAGGTATTCTTAATATTGTTATTTTCTACTTTTTTTTTTTTTATTTGATCAAAGGCATTAAATGTCACTATATTAATGTAACTGTTCACACAACTATATGATTTTGGGTATTGATTTTATTAGAATTTTAACTCTCTTCAAATTTTGTACTAAAGTTGTCCTCTTCCTTTTATTCTTGTCATTTATACACATTACTATTGTTCTTTGCTTCAATACTTTCATAGATTATATTTTATTATTATTTTAGTTTCCTGATGGCATTATTAATTAAATGTTATTGTAGTGCTTAAACTGACCTCGTCTAATGGAATGGAAAGAGAGCTTGATAAGAACCCTTCAAATTCAGAGAGTCACCATGAGGTTCTATTTTATCATTCAGCCATTTTGGCATTAACATTCACTACTTGTAGCTTGTGATGGAATTAAGTATGAACAGTATTGAGCAAAAGAGTTTTTAACTATATTACAGGAACACAGTCTGGATAAGCAAGCAGTAAAGGCTATGGCTGAGACAGCCAATGATGGTACATCCTGCTATCTGCATTGCTCTCTTTATTCATATTGAGTGAGCGATCATCAATAGAATAGTTATTAAAAGAAAATAGCTTAACAGAATTATGTTCTGCAATTGAATCAATTTTTGACTTTTTCCCTTTCTATTCTTTGCTTTTATTTATTTAGTTTTAAATAGTTTTATGACGCTTATATTTCCTCCTTCTAGGAACTCCAGGGACCTGGAATTCTTCATCAAATTCGATAACTTCTGATATAGACAAGTAAGAATTTTGATACTCTTCATATATCAATTGGTGCCTCCTTGCAGTCAAAGGCGGATCTACCGTGATGCCCACACTGCATAATTAAATTATCCATATATTTTAGTTGTTATTTTGTATCCATCTTCACTATATTGTTTCCCTTTAATCATAAGATCACAAATCCGGATGTTTTTTCTCATCATGTCTTATTTCTTTTCACTTATCACGTAATTTTCTTTATACGTCACATCACTTTTTTTAAAATATTTTATATTTAATATGTTTTTATTTATAAATAATATAACGTATAAATATAATCATTATCAGGAGATGAATAATAAATCCAGATTATAAATTTACAATTGACAAATATATCCTCATTAATTTTCACTTTAAAACTTTCCCTTTGCCCCATAAGATTACAATTTACAAATATACCTCCAATAATTTTCATTTTAAACTTCTTTAACCAATGTTAGAATTATAATTTAAATATAATAATCATTTGTTAGACTTTTAATTGGGAGCAAACGAAAAGTTTAATCTTATTTATTTATTTTTGTATTTTTTTTATATCTTCGTGCATAGACAATTCAAGTGTGTGTATACATGTACATATATATTGCTCCCACTAACTAAATTTTCTATAGCGGCCACTGTTTGTATTCACTTTAAAGAAATAAATGTTAAATTCAGGAATTATGAAATCGAAGAAGCATTAAGAGTACAAAGAGAATTGTTGCAAAGATTACATCTGGATGTTGAGGTAAATTTTCTTTCCATTTTGCTTTTCTTTTTTTTTTTCACTAAAAGCATTAAAATTGAATTTTAATATGAAAATCTCTTTTCTCTAATTGTTGCTGACTTAGATATATAGCACATTAATTGGCAAAGCTGAAGGGATCTTTTTTTTTTTTTTTTTTTAAATATTTTCAATCAAAATCTTCATTTCTCTTGCAGGCATACAAAAAAGGGATTGAAGCCAGTCGAATTGCACTGAGAAGGATCTCTGAGGCCATTTTGGTTGCCTACAAGAAAAGCAATTCAGCTTCTTCTACGTCTTTAAAAACTAAGTTGTAAATTTCACCTGCTATATTGAGAAGTCCTTCCATAACTATTCACAGTGCCTTCTAAATTTGTAATTAAAAGGCACCATTTCCTATATAATTTCTTCCCCATCTTTTGGATTGAGATGGTTGTTGTGTATTTTTAAATGGCAGCCTCTTATGTGTCCAATTTTAAGTATCTAAAATTTTTTATAAAAATTTATAAAAATTATAATTTAATAGTGTTTCATATAATGAATTCAATGATGTATTTTTTATGCTAAACAAAAATCAAATTGATAGAAAAAAATATATTATAAATACATTAAATTTATACCGTTAAATATAATATATAAAATTTATAATATATTTTTTTTTATCCATTTGGGTTAAGGGGGTTGCTGTATATTTTTACACAGCAGCCCCTCATGTGTCCAATTTAGGTATCTAAAATTTGTTATAAAAATTTATAAAAATTATAAGTTGATAGTGTTTCATATAATGAATTCAATGATGTATTTTTTATGCTAAATAAAAATCAAATGAATAGAAAAAAATATATTATAAATACATTAAATTTAGACCGTTAAATATAATACATAAAATTTATAATGTATTTTTTCTATCTATTTGATTTTTGTTTAGTATAAAAAAATACATTATTGAATTCATTATATGAAATACTATCAAATTATAATTTTTATAAAAATTTTTAGGTGTCTAAAATTAGACACATGATGAGTTATTATATAAAAATACACAATATCTTTTGGAAGTTTTACCATTAGGCTATTTAATTTCTCTTTGACAAAATTGTGTAAGATTATTATTAAGTTGCAAAATAGATTAAGAAAATTATAATTCTTTGAAAAATTATATAATCTAATATTTATGTGTAAAATTCGCAACTTATTTTATAATTTCTACAAAATCATTGAGTTGTGTTTTTTTAAATTTATAAAAATTATGACAAAAACTAATTGATTTGTAAAACAAATTAAAAGAATTATAAAATTTTATAAAAAATGTTGATACAAAACAAATAAGATGATAACTAAGTTGCAAAGTTAAGTGGAAAATTACGTAACTTCCTTTTGTATACAAAAATAGTAATTACTTTTGAAAAATTATATTAACTAAAATTCTATTAAAAATTATCAATTACCTTTAGACTTATTTTGATAGGGTTGTGTTTATGGTTTATTTATTTAGAATATAAATGAAAACTTTTCCTCATTTATAAATACTTTAATTTTAGGAGAATTTTTTTTTAATGAATAATTGGAGAAACAATCCAATCCATGTGCCAAATATTATCACAAATATGCTTAATTATCCAATCAGCAACAGCATTGACGCTTCAGGAAATAAAATGAATATCAGCAAAAACAAAACTGGAAAGTTCAGCAACAACATTGTTATTTATTATGGACTCTGTCACAACTCTACCAGAGAATGACAACAAAGATACTGATTCATTATCAACTAATTTATTTTAAAAAATCTCAGTTGAAAATCATTAAAAATTTAATTTGTTAAATTAAAGTTTTAAATTTGAGAATTGTAGATGTACAAAGAAAATATTAAACACCTTACACATTAATTTTTAAAATATTAAATTATTTTTTTTTATTATTTATATAGTGCAATTATTAATAGAAATAATGTAGCATTTTATCTTAACCACTGTCTCCTTCTTTTTATTCAGCTTATCTTCTTTTTATTTTATTTATGTTTATTTTAAATAAAATTTTGATGTTATATCTATTTTTTTTTTATTCATATTTATGTTTATTTTGTTTGTATATTTTTTATTTATAAAAATTAAAATTGTCATTTTTTTTATGGAATTTTGTTTATTTCTCCAATATGCAAAAAGGTTTTCAATTACCAGATTTATCAAACGATTTGATGTCACTTGGTCAATGAATTTTAGGGATAAAATTAATTTATATTCATTTTTACTGTAATTTTTTCAATTACTTTTTACAGGATATATAAATATACAAATAGTAGAAAAGGAAATAAAATATAAATAAAATAAATAAAATTAAACTAATTTAAAATAATTTAAGGAGCATTTAAAAAATAAAATAATCAAATAAAATTAATTTATATATATATTGGAATTATTTATCTTTTAATATTAAAAATAATTTTATAATAATCTTTTAAGATATATGAGTTTTTATCAGAATAAGTTCCTCTCGAGCCATCAAACGAGTCATCTGAAATCCTAAATTTGAGACAAACATCACTAAAGTATAAATTTATAAATTTATATACTAAATTTATTTTATTTATATTTACTTTGATTAAGTTAAAATTTTTATTTTTATTTTTAAAAATTAAAGTTTATAATTATCTATTTACATTTTTATACTCAATTTAACTATTTCTTAAAAATTCTTTATTTGATTACAATATTATAACTTTAACTATAATTGTATAAAATTTTTGAAATTTGATACTTTAACGAAAAATAATTATGATTTTAATTAACATTGAAATTAAACAAATAATTTTAAAAATTACATTTTTTTAAAATAGTTTCCTTCATAAACTTCAGCTTCAACAATGTATTGTTATTCCAAATCTTTCTACCCAACAAATAAATGCGTCTCCTACAACTTGAAAACAGTAAATAAAAATAAATAACAAATTACACCATCATTATAAGAAGTAAAAGCCTATTTTTATTGAAATTACTTTGTAGCAATAACAGAACATCTTATTAATATATTTCATATTTTAGATTGGACAGAATAAATTAAATGTTGGATAGAAAAACGAACTATATACATTTGTAGATCAAAACCATTTGAAACTGAAACAATTGGCAATTTTTACCTTTGATTACATACCTGAATCACTATAGAATTACGATGGTGAACTAGAGGAAACAATCCCAGCCTTCTTATGGAGCATGCACTCGATGGAGTGAATCTGATTCTTAAGAGACATGGACTTGGGCTTCGGCTTCGGCTTCGGCTTCGGCAGCCTGATTTTGTTCTCCTCAAAATTGATCTGTAACAGTGACTTGTCTTTTTAACCCTTTTTTTTTTTTTTTTTTGCAACCGCCAAACTCTCTTTTTTTTAAAAAAAAAAAAGTTGCTCCGCTTTTGTTCTTTATACAGTATTTTTTTAGTGTTTTATTTGAGGAAGGTTAAAATATAAAAATACCACTTTAATTTTAGGGTTTCTTTCTTCTTCTTTTTTTAATAATAAAAAAATTTAGATAAAAATTTTAAAATAAATAAATAAAATTTCATTGTCAGCTTTTATCTTAAAATTATAAAAATTGAAATATTATTATTTTTTATTTTAAGATTTTGAATAATTCGTAAAATAAATGAATAAAAATAAAAACTCAAACTTAACAAATAAATACAAATTAAAATAAAAAATAAAAAATTTTCTACGAAATCATTTACTACATATATACATATATATTTTCTGATAATTTTTTCATAAAATTAAAAAATTTAAGTAAAACTAATTTTTATATATTTTTTTTAATTTTCATACAAAAAGAATAAAAATAAAAATTACAAAATATATTGTCAACAGACTCAAGTTCCCAAAGCTGACTCTTTCTATTTTTGATGGAAAGCACCACAATTTCTGTTAGAAAAATTAGATGTAATGTAAACAAGAAGGCTTTGAATGTGTATTCACTGTTTTTAAGGAAATTATGTCTCCACTATATTGTTGCTGGTTTTTGGCATGTTCCCTCTATGATTTACATAGCCAAACAAAATTACAGATAGCAAATCTTTAATTTCCTCGACAACATGTTAAGAATATTTGTATGAATAGAAAATAAGAACAGAATATTATTAGGGATTTTAATTAATTATTTTCTAGAGAGAAATAACAGGTATTTATAATATCTTAAGTGTCATTTGAAAAAATTAAGTGTCTCTTATAAAAAAAATACTATCTTTAATCAAATCGATACAATTTTTAGATAAAAATATTTATTTAAAATCAAGCTCAAGTATCCATTTTTTGACTATTTAAATAAACCAAAATTTCAAACCCAATTTTAATTTCCTAAAAACTATCCAACAATTAAATTTAATTGTTATATTCAATAAAGTCTTTTAAATCTTTCAAACATATCTTTCTTTTCTAACATGGGATAACTATCTAACAATTTCAGCATTCGATTCAAACACAGCTCGTCAATATTCAAAGATTTAACCAGCAAGACTACTAAGAGAACATCTTTAACTTCTGCTTGTAGACTAGAAGTACTAGAACAACAGAATGCATTTCCATACAACAAAAAGCCTGAACTATTCCTCCCCACCACAGCAATATCCGTCTTCCTGGTATCATTTCTACAGGCAACATCACAATTGAAATTAGTAATACCTGATGGAGAGGGCTGCCATTTCTGATGAGATGTAGCTCAGTAAACGTACCCTTTTCTTGTTGTTCATCTTCATTACTTCTACAAAATTTGTATGCCTTTGAAGCTGTTTGAATAGGATTTGGGTCAATATGGTTAAAAAAAAACTCATTTCTTGTCTTCCATAATTGCCAACATAGTAGAGCCATTTTGCGTTCTATAACAGGATACTGCAAGAAATTTGTTATATTAGACCACCAACTTGAAAATTTTATAATAGATGAAGAAGCAAGATTATAAGTAATTGTGCTTGCAAACCACATTGCTTTAAAATGTGGACATTCAAACAAGAGATGTTATGTAGGAGAAAGCTTGAAATATTATTCAGCAAACAAGAAGTGGAGGCTATTCTTGTTGGGTATATTAATAACCCAAATATATGTTCTAATATAAGTCCTAATAGATAATGGACCTTTGTAGTGAGTCTTAATGGGTAAGAGTCCATTAACTGATTTAACCCTAGTGTAAACCTATATATATGCTAGCTGGAGGCAGCATGCTAGGTATTCCAAATTAGATACCTAGGGTGTAATACTTTAAGCAATATGCGATTACTTGACCAGAAACCCAGAAACCCTAACAATCTTGAAGCATTAGGTTTTCTAATTTTTGGATTCAAGTTTTCTTATTCCAATTTGAATTCAAGTTTTCTTATTCTGATTTGAATTCAAATTTATTGTTCTTGATTCAAGTTTTAATTTGATTAATTAAATAATCAAATTTATTGTTCTTGATTCAAGTTATTGATTAAAAAAAAAAAAGAAGTTAAAAATCGTTGCATCACAAGAGCAATTTTGAGAAGACAAAATCTGGCAGCAGAAGCCCGCAGAGGAGATTTGAAACTGGTTCAGTTCGAGTCGTTGGTTCGGTTCAAATTATCAGTTTGATTCAATGATCGGTTCGATTCATGGATTCGATTCAATTGGTTTGATTCAATGATTGGTTCGATTTAAATAATTGATCTGATTCAATCACTGGTTTGATTCAATTAGTTCAATTCAGGTGCACTTGTTCCAACTTTTTCTTTTATTTAATTTTTGCTGTTTAATTGTCTATTTAAATATATATAGAAGAATGGATAAACGTGTTCCAATTGAGATGGTCAAATTGGAAAAGTTTAGTGGATCTGAATTTAATTCCTGCAAGCGAAAGACTCAATTTGAACTGAAATATGAAAATATATTCTACACTATTTTGAGTACCTTTGCTGATACAATGGAGGATGTTGATGAATTTCAATGGAACAAGGATGATGACTTCTGCAAAGACTATCTATTGAATTGTCTTTCTGATCGGTTGACAGAAGTTTTTAGCAAATATACAACTGCTAAAGAAATATGGGATAATTTAGATGCTCAATTTAGAAAGGAGGAGGAATTGTCAAAAACTCACCTAGTTGACAAATTCATGGATTTCAAATTTAATGAAAATATGGAAATCACTCCTCAAGTAACT